>OY754937.1:23365877-23555640 GCA_963576515.1 Cryptocephalus primarius | reverse complement strand
CCCCGTTCCCCAATCGTCGGTTATTAACTGAAGAGCAGTAAGCGGTAGCACATGTTTTTTTGAGACCGTCAGAGGAACATAGAGAAAGTGAGAGAGTGTCGGTGCGCGGTTAAGTGTGTAAAAGTGACGATGAGGGTTGTCGGAGTTAGAGGATGTTGTCACTGAGAGTTCCGGGCAAGGGAGCGTGTCGGCGAGGCCAACCATGATGCCTCTCGCACCGACACCAATAGTGGCAGTGCCTTCGAAGCCCAAGATCGGATTCTCGATCGACTCGATAGTCGGCGGCGCGAGCCAGCAGCCGAACAGCCCCCAGCACTCGCCCGTGCACTTCTCCGAGAGCTCTGCCCCGATCTCCCCCAGCAGCGACGACAACCAGCGGCTCCCGAACGGCGGAGGCGGCGGCGGCGGCGGCGGTCCGCTCTCCCCCAAGCAGCGGTACCCATCGTCGTCGCCGCCCCGCTCGCCCTCCCCCAAGCAGCCGATCATGGTGCCCGGCATCCCGGCGCACACGCTCGTCCGCCCGAGCCCGACCTACGACCCTAACCTGGTGCCGAAGAACGGCGCCGGCGGGTTCCTGCAGCCCGAGATGATGCACAACCACCAGCAGCACCCGTTCGCCCTCGCGGCCCACTTCCAGGGGGCGGCGCTCGCGGCCGCCCTCAGCACCGGCCAGCACGGCTTCCCCGTCGGGCAGCCGCTCGCCCAGCACGCCCAGCCGAGGGACAGCTACCCGCTGTACCCGTGGCTGCTCTCCAGGCACGGCAGGATATTCCCGCACAGGTTCCCGGGAGGTAAGCCGAAAACTCTATTTCGACCGTACTTGGGAGCCTCGGGCGCCACGTGTTCCCAATTCGGAATTTTTACCCGTTCTCTTTCCTACTCGGGAACTGAACCGTGGCGAATCCGGGAAGTAACGCGGAGGTAAATTCTCGGGCAGCGTAGAACTGCCCCGATTTACCTACAAGTCATAAAACGAGATGAAATAAGGCGCTAAAAATTCTTACTCCACGTGAATTTTCCATGTTTAGGGAATCTTTCTGATATTTTCAAGAATTTCCAATGTCATACTGAATAATTTCAATTAACATTTCATAAAGGAACCCTTCATTGTTTTTATTGCGACCAAACCTCCGTCATTTACATCTTACAATTTTTCAGTTCTGCCCTTATAAGCGATACCGCTCAATATTACACCGAACCCCGACGGTATCGTCCATATTAGCATATTCCTTATCTGGCTACTTCGGGAAGTTTTAAGTCCCTACTATAAATGTGTGAATCTTACTCGAGAACCTCCTTCGCCTTGCTTATTGCAACCCTTGGCAATTTTCCTTGTAGGCTTTTCAGTAGGTTCATAACGCTTGCCTCTTTCACGCTTGGCTTCTAGGTTATTGCTGCATACATCACTGACGGTAGTAGTACGGCTTGGTTTTAGACCCCAGGTTTTTTCCATGGCTCCCTGGCATGCCCACAAGGAGGCATACATCGTTTCCCCCTTTTCCTCGTGGTGTATTTTCCCCTTTTCCTCGTCCTTAGGTACTTTACTGAGCTGGAGTATTTTAATTGCTTATTCCACACGCCTCGAAGGGTCAGTGTATCGGGGTTGGTATTTTCTGGTCTTTGACCAGTGCCATCATGATAATGTCCCTGAGAATGAAATGAAAACAAGGGGAAAATGAAAAATTCTACAGAATTTTTTCAAAGAATCTACGAAAATAGTATCTAATATTGTTCTTATTAAATGCTACAACACATCCACCAAAATTTGGTGAAGTGGTTTATGGTACTCGATCATCATGTCGATAGGTAAGGCGTTGTAAATTCTTACTCCATATGAATTTTCAATATTTTGAGAATTTTTCAGATATTTTCTAGAATTTATAACGTTCTAGTGATTACCATTTCATAAAAGAAGCGTTTATTGTTTTTATTACGACAAAACCAACGTCACTTTAGCGTTACAATTTTTCAGTCCTGACCTTATAAGCGATAACGCTCAGTAATATACCGAACCCCGACGGTATTGTCCACATTAACATATTTCTTATCTGGGTACTTTAGAAAGTCTTAAATTTGTGAATATACTTTACTCGAAAACCTCCTTCGCCTTGCTTACTTCCCCCGTGGCTACCCTTGGGAATTTTCCTTGTAGGATTTTCAATAGGTTCATAACGTTCATCTCTTCCACTCTTGGCCACCAGATTCATGCTGCATACATCACTGACGGTAGTAGTACAGCTTGGTTTTAGACCCCAGGTCTTCCCCATGGCTCTCTAGCATGCCTGCAATGAGATGTACATCTTTTTCTTCTTTTCCTCGGGGTGTATTACGCCCCTAGGTACTTTACTGAGCTGGAGTATTCTATTTCCTTTTTCCACAGCTTCAAAGGGTTAATGTGTCATCAGATTTCCGTAATTCTCATGGTAAAAACCGTACCGATACAATTGAAGAAATTATTAAAAGTAGTTGCAAAATCAATAAACCGTTAAATATTACTTTAAATTTTTCTGTAGACAAAAATTCTTATCCACTATTTCTTTCCAAAAACTTTTGTGAACTTTTAAAAAAGGTCCTTAATGACCTTAAGATGGTTAGTGATTTTTTAAAATTGTTCCACGGCTCTACCATTGACATTTTTAAAAGATACTTGAAAATTGCCTCCTATTTTTATGCTTTCTGAAAGATAGATGGTTATGAGGTAGTTATAAACATAGCTGCAATCAATAATAAACATTACGGTTAAGAACATGGCTCTTCTATCCTTTTAGCCTGTAAAAAAGATTGGGAAATTTCTGTTTAATCAAAAATAAAAGCAAATTACGGTTTTCCCTGATAATAACTCAGATAATCTCATCATTACAATAAATCGACGTACGTTTTTATGCATTATATGCAATTTTCAGAACAAAAATGCAAATGGCCAAACATTCACTAGGGTTTTAAGACTATTTTGATCCAATTTAATGTCAAAAATGCATATTTTATGTAACCTAGCATATTTTGGCATATGTGGCATATTTTTCGTATATAAAAGATACTCATTGGAAGCCATATAGAAACTTACCCATAATTCGTTTATTGATAGTTCTTTCAAACTGTACTTTTTCAGTTCCCATGTATTAATCACTTACGTCATTTTCCTTCCGATCTGTTGTGATGAAATTTTTGCCTCATTCAGGAAGCTTCATTGAACGCCCTGTACGAAGCCTGTTGTGTATGGAACCCCCCCAAATAAAATTTATTTTGAACATTAGTCCAAGTACCTGTCAGAGAAATTATTTTAAAAACCACGTTAAAATTGTCCAAAATCTCGAAAGTTTTTCCTTGATATCAGTTATCACATTTTACTTTTGGGGGACAGTTTAAAAATAAGCTGCAAAATGCTGCGTATCGCGCCATGGAAATTTCTCCTACGATCTAAGGGTTGCGACGTGTCCTGTTCCATCATGGCGGCCAGCGTATAGGGTTTATGTTGTTAGAAGGGTGAATAATAGGCACACAAAGTTTTGTCGATGGGGGAATTATTTCCCACCCAAAATAAAATTTCCCTTCACTAAATTCTTCTACAATCTGGGGGTAGAAGCTCCTGGTAAATGTGCAACACCCAAGGACATATTTAAGGTCTATTTCTTAAATCCTTGCTGTAGGTGTCGTCTATGGAAGAAGCATGATGAATGCAATGTGATAACTCGTTAAAGAACATCATTAGTTTTTTCTGATTTTAAACGTGTTATAGAAAATTTCTTGACTTAGTTACGCTTTATAATTTGCGATAAAAATGTCTCTAGTGGTTGTAATGACTTGATACTTCGTTTAAATTCTTGTCTTGTATTATAGTCGGTTGAAATGGTGCATGCAAAAGGTGCAAATTCACACAGCCATAATACTGCTTGGCTTATCTCATAAAACGAATAGACTTTTGCATATGAACCACTAAGGAGATGTGTCGCAGTGGTACTCTTTGACATTTTCTTACGTAGTTTTCAAATGGGGTTTTACATATTTTTAATACTGTAGAAACCTCTTCATTTACCTACTTCATAAAATGTTGATTATTATAGTACTTGAAAGAGCTGTGAATTTTACTACGAAACAGCCTGTAAAACTTCGCTTTGTATTCGCCATATGACAGAAACAGTAGTTATTGCACTTTTATTTTTAAAATTATTTCATACACACATGCAACCTTGTAATAGATAACTGTTTAATCGCGTTTAAAAGCAATAAAATTAGAAAAAAGATACATTAAAGTTCCTTTTATAGAACTTAAACAAAAAATATGTTACGTTGCGCATTAGCTGAAATGTACTACGTATGTGCAGTACGTATTAACGTACAAAGCGTCGCATATGGCACATTTAATCATAAACCACAAGTCTGTAATATATAAATTATAAAATCACACATCTGAAAAGTCGCGGCCCGCGACCAAGAACACAGGTGGAAACGGTAATTACTTTTTACAACCAGGCATGTGGACATGCATGAATTTTATGTAGCAAATGGCCTAAGCCCTTTGTAATCATCCCGTTTTTGAATCTAATGTAGTTCAAAAGTATTTTTGGTCATTAATCTACTAAAAATATGTTCATTCGGTAATTAGCGCTGAATTAAATTATCATTTTCCAACGTCTTTTGTAGAACAGCAAAAATTTTATGTTCCAAGGTTCTCTTCTTTTTCAATTTACCCCTAAATTGCACACGTGTTTGCATAACGGCCTGTCTCTATTTAAAATTCAAAAATATTTTCAAAATTGCGTCTTAACAATAATTGCTTCAAGAATAGCTTACGTCTAATGTAGCTAAAAGAATAGCTAAACGTGCGCAAATGTACGTTGTGGGTATTTTTATTTTTGGATCCTTTGAGGTTAAATTTCAGTGAATATCCTTTAAATAAATTGAAACTTTAGGCGTTGTATCAGAAACTCTAAACCGGATTTACGATATTCATTAAAACATCCGACGGTCCGTTCGTCCAAATAAAATAAAACAATTTAGATGACGAGAACACTTAAAAAAATCCTTAAAAAAAATTAATGGACGCACTAAATTAATACGGACAAGTTCATAAAGAGATCTCAATATTAATTCCTTTGATAAGTAAATTTTAAAAATGTGATGAATATAGCGCTCACAGTTTTCAGATTCACGATGTCGTAAATTGCGCTGAACCATTGTGTTTATTACGAATGACATAAATATTTGTCGGGTTCACTAAACTCTATGATTAATTTTCTATCGTTCGTTTGCCTCTGCGTGATTGAATGCTAAAATTTGAGATCAGCCGATAGTCGTTTCCTCTTATTCAATAAAAATCCTATAAAACGTTTTATTGTTGTAATGGATTTGTTTAATTATGAATAATGAATGAGCTTCGAAAGGAATTAAACTTATACCGAGGCGAATTATTATTTTCTCGACTTGCTGGGGATAATTTATTTTAAGGATCGTTAATTAAGCGAGCGATGTTTTTTTGAATTAATGTACGATCAAAATAGATGTTATTTATTGAGGACGTTTCCCCTAGACATTTTTTTGGCACATATGGTCCAAAATTTATTCTGCTGGACTTCACGTTTGGAGCTAAACAATGTTTTTGGAACGAAATATCAAGTGACAGAAACGACAAAGGCGACCAATAGCAGAAGGCACTCTACAACTCTAATTTTATTGAAACTCCTTAGGGACATTTATTAAAGTAGATTTAAATTGTTTATTTCGTTTCAAGACACTAATGTTCAAAATGTGTCAAATACGAACGTTTGTTTTTGGTTACGGTACTTATCATTTTCAAAAATTCGGTTCCTGCAACTTCGATTTTATTTAAACTTCTCCAAATTGTTCATTGAAGTACATTTACGATGTTCAGTGAGTTTCACTTCATTACCTAGCTGACTTTTTGAGATATGACACGTGTTTCAATGTAAACGATTAGAAATTTGTGTTTCAATAAGTTTCAAAATTTTTAAAAAAATTACTACAATTTTGATTCTATTGAAATTCCTTAGGGATGTTTACTAAAGGACATTTAAATTGTCTATTGCGTTTCGGCTTAGTACTTTTCAAAAGTTGTCAAACACGTACGTTCGTTTTTCCTTATGGTCCTTATGTTTCCTATCATTTTCAAAAATTCGATTGCTGCAACTTGGATTTCTTTGAAACTTGTCCAAATTGTTCACTAAAGTACATTTACGATGTTCAGTGAGTTTCACTTCTTTACCTAACAGACTTCGTGAGATATGACACGTGTTTCAATATGAATGATTCGAAATTTGTGTTTCGATCAGTTCAAAAATTTTTAGAAAAACTGCTACAACTTTAATTCTATTGAAACTCTTTAGAGATGTTTACTAAAGTATTTTTAAAATGTTTACTGCGTTTCAGCTCCTTACATTTCAAAATATGTCAAATACAGACGTGGTATTTCGTTATGCTGCTTATGTTTCTTATCATTTTCAAAAATTCAGTTGCTGTAACTTCGAGTTCTTTGAAACTGAGTTCAGTAAGTTTCACTTTTTTACCTAGCAGACTTTCTGAAATATGACACGCGTTTCAATATGAATCATTCGAAATTTGTGCTCCAGTCACTTTCAAAGTTTTTTACAAAAATTACTACAATTCTAATTCTATTGAAACTCTTTAGAGATATTTACTAAAGTAAATTTAAAATATTTATGGTGTTTCAGCCTCCATTTTTTTCAAAATTTCTCAAATACAGACGTTCTTTTTTCGTTGTGGTGATTATGTTTCTGATCGCTTCCAAAAATTCTGTTGCTGCAACTTCAATTTCTTTGGAACTTCTCCAGATTACTCACGGAAGTGCATTTACAATGTGCAGTAAGTTTCGCTTCTTTACCTAACAGACTTTGTAAGATATGACACGTGTTTCAATGTTAATGATTCGGAATTTGTGCTTTAATCAGTTTCAAAAATTTTAAAAAATTAGTACAACTCTGATTTCATTACAACTCTTTAGGGATATTTAGTAAAGTACGTTTAAGAACTCTAGTGGATATTTTCAGGCCACCTTTTTTTCAAAATTTTTCATTCACGAGTTGGACTTTGATGCTTATGTTGATATCACTTTCAAAAATTCGGTTATTGCAACTTGGATTTTTTGAAACTTTTCCCAACTGGAAACTGAAGTAAATTTAGGGTGTTTAGTAAGTTTCGGGCCATTATTTAACAAAATTTCTCGCATAAAGTATGTGTTTCTTCGCGACTGTTTAGAAATTTATGCTTGACCTATTAAAAAATTCGTAAAAAAATGCAACTCTAATTTACTTGACGCTGTACAAGGATAGCAACTTAAGTGAGTTCAAGAGATACAGTAAGCTTAAGGCCAATATCTATCGAAGGTTCCAAAATATGAATTTGCTTTAATATTATATTTAAAAATCCATAAAAAATTACTGTACCTTTAATTTTATTGAAACTGGTATGTATACTTATTAAAGTGCATTTAAGACGTTGAGCAACTACCAAAGCTGATATCTTTAAATTACTGTACAAGCGTAGTGTTGCAAAATACATGATATTCATTAAGTAATTTTACGAAATATCGACAACAGTATTGCCAAGTCTCGTTGATCTTGTGGGTATAATTTTACTCTAATTATATTTGGTACGTTCTGCAGCTACCTTATTACAGTAATTCTAAAAAATTTGTAGTTTCAATTAGAAAGTGTTAAACACATTCCGTCGGCAATATCATGATACACAATTTAAGCCGTGGAAATTTGGCCTTTACCTAATCATTGTACGCTGCCAAAATTTGACACGATCGTGTCGAAGTAAACCCAACGTTCTGAACTTTCTAATCCTACACATCTTGTTTGTCGTTAGGAAAAAATTACAACAAATCGACGTTGCATGTGTAACATAAAGCCGCACTATTTGCGAGTATAACAGACTTCAATTACGGCTAATCTCGAAATCTGTCAATCAGCCCGAACCTAATAACACCTCGTCCGCCTTCCTCCTGCCCATAACTCTTCTTTTTATTTCCACTCTAAAGAAGCCTATGTTTCGTAGATTAAGCTATCGCATGCACCGCTGCGAGGCTAAACTTTATTGCCGCCTGCGTATCGTGTAATCTCTCGGTTTTTTACTTAAAAATTTCTGTCCGGGCTAATCGCGTTAATTAAATCGCCGTTTAAGTGTACGAAATTCGCGTCGTCCGACTTTCCTGTTCGTCGCACGCCTCAGATGATCACGGGATCGAGGAAATTGTCGGTGAAAAAATTTAGGTGGAAAACGCCCTAGGTCCCGAAGAGCGGAGGTGAAGAATAGGGAGTTGGTGGGAGAATTTTCAGTTTTTTTGAAAGATTTCCTGTTAATTTCATGGCTGGTTAATGTTGCTTTCCAATGATGTGATTTCAGTAATTTAGTGCCTGAAGATATTTGTGTGCAGTTTTATCACAAAACAACTAAATTAGATAGCAAGAAATGGCTTATACTTTTTGCCGAATAAACTTTTTTAAAAGATTTGATCTCATGGCTAACAAAGTTTCAAGGCACTACACCACTTTTAAGAAACATTTTTGTTGCATTACTCTTAAAAAATTTAAAATTTTCAATGAAATCAACGAGTTTTTAAATTTCCACTCCAGCCGAAAATAATTATTTTCCCACTACGCTCATGTGCGCGATCGTGGCAGGTAATTCTTTCAATTACCGACCATCCACATTGTAAAAGTTGCACGTTATGTTGTATACGCTCGCGGTGTTAATTTCGCAACGATTTGCATAAAATTGCACCGTATAATGTGCGATATTTCTTTTTGGTCCAATTAAAAGAACCGCCGTTGTTGTTTTGCGTTTCCTGTTTTCGATACCGAGTGTTGAGAATAACGCACGTCTAATCTGCACCGAATTAATGCGATTCAGAAGGTAGCAATTGCAAATTTAGAGTCTGACTGTACAGTCTAAAATGACTTCATATTCATATTTTGGGGCATAAGCAGTCAAAACCCCAAAATATCAAGTGATAGATTTTTAGAACCTTGTATATCCTTAAAGTACACTTCAATAGCTTATCTTATGGAGTTTCCATTAAATTAAAGTTGAGACAAATATTTTACGAATTATTTAAAATATGTGATTGGAGAATGTTGCAAGAAATGCACCAAGTTGCTATAATTAGCCACAACTTTTAAACTCCTTCAGTTAGATAACTGAAACTTTCTGTACTCCTAGAGTACGTTTTGATTGAAAAGTATGCAGACTTTCAGCAAAATCGAACATGTCTTTGTATTTTAATCAAGTTTCAAACTCGGCGATTGGTGG
Organism: Cryptocephalus primarius; assembly: GCA_963576515.1. Taxonomy (NCBI): domain Eukaryota; kingdom Metazoa; phylum Arthropoda; class Insecta; order Coleoptera; family Chrysomelidae; genus Cryptocephalus; species Cryptocephalus primarius. The sequence goes on along the minus strand of OY754937.1, from coordinate 23,546,352 downwards.
AAATTGCAGTAAACACGTCATAATTGAGCAAAATCAGTCACAACTCCAAAATTTTAGGTGATATCGTTATAAAACTTTGTATACCCTTAAAGTGCTCTTTAGTATCTCATTTACCTGAGTTTCAATTAAATTAAAGTTGAGACAAATATTTTATGAATTATTTAAAATACGTGATTGGAGAATGTTGCAAGAAATGCACCAAGTTGCTATAATTAGCCACAACTTTTAAACTCTTGTAGCTAAAGTGCTGAAACTTTCTGTACTCCTACAGTACCTTTTGATTAAACTGCATGCAGCTTTTCAACAAAATCAGATTTGTCTTTACATTTCAATGAAGTTTCAAATTCTGCGATTGGTGGAAATAGCAATAAACGCCTCATGTGGGAGCATAATTAGTCACAACTCCAAAATTTTAGGTGGTACAGTTTTAAAACTTTGTATACCATTAAAGTACACTCCTATCTTATGGAGTTTAAATTAGATTAAAGTTGGGACAATTATTTTATGACTTTTTTAAAATATGTGATGGGTGAACGTTGCAAGAAATACACCACGTTGCTGTCATTAGCCACAACATTTAAACTTCTTTAGTTAGAGAGCTGAAACTTTCTGTACGCCTACAGTACGTTTTGATTAAATTGTATGCAGATTTTTAACGAAATCGGATATGTTTTTGCATTTTAATGAAGTTTCAAACTCGGCAATTGGTGGAAATTGCAGTAAACTCCAAAATTTTAAGTGTTAGATTTTTAAAACTTGGTGTAACTTTAAAATATACTCTAGTAACTCATCTTTCACAGTTTGAATTAGATTAAAGCTCAATTTTTTTTATGAATTGTTGGAAATACATGAGAGGTAAAAATTATTAGGAGTAAGTCAGGTTGCCATAAAATCAGTCTCAACTTTTAAACTGTTTTAGTAAGTGAGTTGAAACTTGCTTAACTCCTAAATTACCCTTAATTAAACAGCTTCCGGAGTTTCAACAAAATTCGAGTTGGTTTTGCTATTTAAAATATTTTCCAAATATACCGTTGATAAAATTTATGCACATTAAACACGTCATTTTGCCACATAATCAGCAACGACACCGAAACTCCTTTAGTTAGAGAGCTGAAAACCTTCAACACTTTTCAAATACACTTGAATAAACTATTACATGGAGTTTCAGTGAAATTAAAGTTAGGATTATTTATTTTCGAATTATTAGAAATGTGTTATTTGTGAAAATTCATAAAAGAAGATAAATTTTTCGTAAAATCAGCCACAACTTTCAAGCATATTAGTTAATTAAGGAGCTACAACTTCCGTTTCAAATAAATATCGCTTACAGTTTCACTAACATCACAGTTATTTTGGCATTATAAAATATTTTTAATCCTAAATCTTCGATCGGTGGGAATTGCAAAATGCGTCATGTTGCCGCAAAAACTGCCATGACTGATAAACTCCTTAAGTTAAAGAGCTAAAACCTTCAATACTGCTAAAATACATTTCAAGTAATCCATTGTATGGAGTTTCAGTTAATTTAAAGGTGATGTAATTTTTTTTAATGAGTTGTTGAAAATGTGTTTTTGGTGAAAATTACTTGCATCAAGCTGACGTACAATCGGCCATAACTTCCAAACTTCAGTAGTTAAAGGGCTGAAACGTTCGCAACTCTTAAAGTACATTTCTATTAATCGTCATGTAGAGTTTTAATCAAATTGGAATTGTATACGCATTTTAAAGAATTTTTGAAATCTGCGATTGATAGAAATTGTATTAACCGCGTCATATTTGTATATAACCACCCATTACTTCGAAACTCCTTGTGTTAGAGAACTGAAATTTTCTAAGCGCCTAAAATAGATTTTCTTTCATTCATTTAGATCCACCATAACTTGTAAACGAATATAAGCTACTTGTGGGTACAAAAATAGTAACCCTTCATGCTTACAAAGCTTGAGCGATAGTCACTTAACTTGTAGTTATAGCATGACCGATTAACATTGTGCTGTGTATAATTTGCCGCGTCGGTGTACGTGCTTATAGTTTCGTTTGTAATTTAATAACCACCCTTCACGGTGAAAAAGTATCAATTAGCCCGGATCGATTCCTGAAATTACCCATAACTTCCTAAGGCCCTGTATACTGTTACGATGGAAAGGTGTTAAGTAAGCTCGCAATTTCCGACCGGCGGCGGCGTCGTTCTTACCGCCATTTGCATGTCCTCTTCGGCGATTAATCGTTTACACTTTTTTCGTTGTTCGCCTCTCTCTGGGGCCGATTACGCTATTATAGTATTAATTTCGAGGCTTATAAACTTAATAACAGTCGGTGTATAAAAGGCACCTTAGAGGTAATTACCGGCTTGTATATGTGCTGCTAATGTGTAAATAATTACCCCGCGCCCGGTATCAAAAACGATATCTTTTTCCTCGTTCCTTCTAGTTTCTTTCGGAATTTTCGTTAATAGCCCGCTCGCCGCAAATTATTGTAATTTTCGTTTTAGGTTTCTTTTGTTGTTGTTGTCAGGAGGAAGTATTTACATCTTATATGGGCATATCGCATGGGAGCGAAGCTAATGGCGGTTTTATTCGGCCCCTAATGAAATCATTAGCTGATCCGTATCGGGAGTGCCAGGCGGAGGAATTATTTTTTTTGCATCTCGGATACCATTCCAATAAAAAATTTATATGGACTCGTAACCTTCGAAAGTCAAATCGTAAATTAATTAATTGGTACCAGGTATTGCTTATGCATTGGGTCGTAATTAAATTTAATTGAATAATTAAATTTTCAGCAACATGCTGGTAGCCATCAATCTAAATTTATTTGTAGTATGGATGTATTATGGTCATTTTCTAGTTTACACCTTATTAATAACACTAGTACTTACCGCAAATGTAACTCGATACATTAAAATATCCCTATAGAGCGTAATGCTACTTTCGTTGAAGTTTAGAAGACAAACTGATCAATCAGTTATCAATTTCTTTCATGAGACGGTTTATGTTTTGTGTATGAAGAAATGTGTGTAGTACTTATTTCAAAAATAAGTTTACATATACCAAAATTTTGAGTTCAATATAGGAATTAGTATTATCGTTGTAAATTGCTTGTGAAAATTAAAGAGCGATTTGGGATTAGGCTTATGAAGGAAGAAACCTTATTGAAACTCTAATTTTAATGAAAACTATTCACGATAGTTTCATTTACTTGTATTTTTTTTTACTTTCACATTTTACATTTATTTACTATAGTCGATTAAATTTGAAGCACCTGTCTAAATACAGTTTCAAAGTTTTAAATTGACTCAAAAAATTGAATTTCAAGAAAATCACCATTGGTTACTGAAACTCCAGTTTATGTCAAACTGCAAATTGTATCACAGTTAATGAAACTGAACTGAACTATTTATATAGTGGAAACCCTCACACAAAATAGTTCAAACTTTATGAAGGTGAGTTAATCAAAATTGCCCACTACAATTATGCAATGAAATTGCTATTAACTAAATTAAAAATTGAAGTACTGATTGGATTTATCAGTGATTGTAAATGCTTTCTTTAATTCACGAACGTGGGTTTGAAATGTTACATAAATCTGTTCATGTAGTACTGAATTTTAAAAATTTATAGAAAATTTATTGAAACTCTAATTTTTATGAAACTCCTTACAGGTAATTAGTACGGTATTATTAAAGTCCCAACCAAGTTTCAGGTTATTATTTCACTCTGCTTTCATAATATGATATAATTTGAAATGCTGCAAAAACGTATATACTCACGTAACGCCGAAATTAAAAATTTTATAAAAAAATCATAGAAGACTCAATTTTTACGAAACTCACTAGAATTGCATACTATGGTTTTGCTAAAGTTCTGACAAAATTTGAGGAAATTATCTGAATTTATTTCAATATTAGAAATTTGGCTTTGAAATGTCACTAAAATCTTATTAAACATTGATTTAGTTTAGAAATTCACAAAAAAATTATCGGTACTCTAATTTTTACAAAACTCTTCACAGGCAATCAGTACAGTTTTGTTTAAATTTCAATCAAGTTTGAACCTATAACTTTACTCTGTTTTCATAGTATGAAGTTGGATGTGAAATATTGCCAAAATCTGTTTACATAGCGCTGAATTAAAAAATTTCATAAAGAAATCAAAGGAAACCTAAAATTTACAAAACTGCCCATAATTGCCTAATACGGTTTTATTAAAGTTCTGACAAAATTTGGGGCGATTATCTGAATTTATTTCAGTAATATAAATTTGGGTTTGAAGTGTCATTAAAATCTTCTTAAAGAATGATGAAGTTTAAAAATTCACAAAAAATTCATCGACACTCCAATTTTGATGAAACTCCTGGAAGTTATTCACTGCGGCTTTGGTAAAGTACTGAAGAAGCTTTCGGGTAATACCTGAATTTGTTCTAGTAATATAAACTTGGGTTTTAAATGGCGCGAAAATCTTGTAATATAACTGTATACTTAAAAAAATTCCCAAAAATTATTCTATATCCCAATTTTACCAAACTAGTCATAGTTTCATTTCAACGTTTCATTAATGCTCTCAGAGAATTCAGGACTATTATTCAGGGATACGGAACTATTTTAGTTCGCGTTATCTGAGGGACTTATTATTAGTTGGATTGCTTTCAAATTTTCAAAATTAATTGGTATCGATTGGGACTATCGAAATTTAACCGAGTTAAATTATAAATTGTTTCCTAAATTAGAAGGCATCGCGACCCCGCGTCTCTCGCATCCTGTATTCCTGCGACGCTCCTGCAATAATCCTTCCCGGCCGACGATTTTTATTAACTTCCTCCGTGGTGGGTATTAAATTTTTTCCAGTGGCGCGGTAAAACCTCGCCGCGGATTACCGATTCACGTCTTGTGCAGCGATATCAAAAGAATTTCCATACACAAATGATACATACAGAGAGAGATGCGTGGATATGCGATATAGGCAGGCCATTTGGATTCCGCTAAAGTAAGAGGCCTTAAATCGAAATTGCCGTGTTTTTCTATCGCGTCTGAATGCTAATCGGATAGTTTTTTAATTTGCGCACAGTTAGCTTGTGGCCTTAGATCCAGGTCAGATCGTTTCGCGCTCACAGAAGGAAAATATATATCGCCTTCTCGTATTTTGAATATTTATCGGGCGTAATGGACGATTTAAAGAATAACAGTATTGTCCTGGGTGGCACTCCGCATTTTCGGCACGTAACTCATTCTTGGTAATAAATGATTCTGAATGTACACGAGGAATAATAATGGCCTTATAACAATTGATAATAACTGAATTGCTGATTTTACTATGTACGGTCCGTCGATGGTCTATGAATATCAAATTTTACCAGTGACACTCGATGATAGACCTAACAACGAGTAGGCATATAAAATGTAAACCATGCCTGTAATAAATTAATGGAATGTCAACGTGAGCCTAATGAAATTACGAAACGCACATAACTTAAAATAGTTATTTTGCTCTACCTGCAACGAAGCTTTGTTAAATTTTACATTTCTAATATTTATATTAAATTTTAAATTCGAAAACGTTTGAATTCAATAGATTTCAGGATCATGGATTTCTGAAATTTTTCCTGGAACAAGTCCTCCCCTTTAAGGAAGCTATTATAGTGAGACACATGGAAGTCTTCTTGAAAGTATAGAAATTGGTGTTTGTTGCTGCAATAGCATTGTAGATTCCATTTTTTAAATTTCTTGTTTCCTGAAAAACTTTCAGGACAAAATACTTTCAATTCAGTAAATTTAAGGATCGCGAGTTTTTAGAATTCCTGAAACTGTTCCTGAAACATTCTGCCTTTCGCTATTTCAACAGACATTTTTTCGAAAAAAACCTGTAGAGTTGGAATACTCGGAAGTCTTCTTAAGATTTTAAGAATTTACTTTGGTGCAACAAAATTTTTAGATTTCTTGTTTCATGAAGAACTTTAGATCTTCCAGGAATTTAGTGAATTTAATAAATTTCCGAATTGAATGGTATGAAATAATTTCCTGTTTCCTGAAAAGCTTTCAGGACAAAATACTCTCAATTAGGTAAATTGTAGGATTGCGAGTTTTTTCAATTCCTGAAACTGTTCCTGAAACATTCCGCCTTTCGTTATTTCGACAAACATTTTTCCGAAAAAAAAACCCTGTGGAGTTGGAATACTCGGAAGTCTTCTTAAAACTTTAAGAATTTACTGTGGTGCAACAAAATTTTTTGATTTCTTGTTTCATGAAGAACTTTGGATCTTCTAGGAATCTAGTGAATTTACTAAATTTCAGAATTGAATGGTATCAAATATAATTTCCTGTTTCCTGAAAAACTTTCAGTTCAAAATACTCTCAATTAGGTCAATTGTAGGATCGCGAGTTTTTACAATTCCTGAAACTATTCTTGAAATATTCTGCTTTTTTCTATTTTGACAGACATTTTTTTTGAAAAAAAAACCTGTGGAGTTGGAATACTCGGAAGTCTTCTTAAAATTTTAAGAATTTACTGTGGTGCAACAAAATTTTTTGATTTCTTGTTTCATGAAGAACTTTGGATCTTCCATGAATCTACTAAATTTAATAAATTTCAAAATTGAATGGTATCAAATAATTTCCTGTTTCCTGAAAAACCATCAGTACAAAATACTCTCAATTAGGTCAATTGTAGGATCGCGAGTTTTTACAATTCCTGAAACTATTCTTGAGATATTCTGCTTTTTTCTATTTCGACAGACATTTTAAAACCTGTTGAGTTGGAATACTCGGAAGTCTTCTTAAGATTTTAAGAATTTACTTTATTGCAACAAAATTTTAGATTTCTTGTTTCATGAAGAACTTTGGCTTTTTCAGGAATCTAGTGAATTTAATAAATTTTGGCATTGAATGGTATCAAATAAAATATCATAATATATGCCAATATTACTGTTGATGCGGTAAGAACATCAGCGCTTTCAGAGCATGTTTGAGCTTAAACCGATCAGGTCAGTCCATCAACACGCCAATAAAACATCATATCTGATCGTTGTTGCACTCGAGAGTACCCAAAAGTGGCCATAACCGCTCGAAATCCGTGATCGAGCGAAAACCGAAAAGGAGGAGACGAGAACGAGAATAAATCCCCGATACAATTGTTTCGTATTTTCGAATGAAAACATTGCAGCTCGCAGAAGGCCAATTTGTAGCGATTAGCGGTTGTTTGGAGCACATCGTCCAAAGAGCGCCTGCTTTGCATATAAAGAATGCATTCGCTCGCTTCGGGAGATGGGAAACGAAACTCCTTTACCGACACGACGACGATAATGGCGAGTAATTGCGGGTCGAGTGAATGAGAGAGAAGTGGAGAGGTGAATTTTTTTCTCAGAGCGTAATCTACGAGATTGCACGCGTAAGTAGACGTACACAAATAGTAAGAGCGTAATTAAGCGCTCTTGTGCTGCTTTCGTCGCGCTCAATTAGGCCTCGTTGATACTTTTTGGGCGCGGTTTAATCCGGGAAAATTAACGTTCCTCGAAGGACCGCGGCTTCTTGGGTAAACCTATGAAATCATTCTTGAGGCGAAGCGGTGGAAATTATTCTAGAAAAAAATCAACAGCTGTAGAAATGTCAATTTTCCAATTACGCACTGTTGAAATGTTCAAAAAACCGTTTAGTAGAACCGTCCACTTCTTTTTCTATTCCATTCGAATCGACACAAGACAGTCATGTTGCAAGAATAAGAGGAAATACCTGTGATTCATTTAAAAACGGTCACGATATTAATTCTCTAAAACAAAGCGTAACATTGTATGCAATACAAATTGCGCAGATAGCACAGGTATTACTGTTTTGATAGTAATCTTGTTTCTTAATGTAATTGCATTACATGCTAAAATTTACGTTTAAGTCTCGGCGGCTCAATTAATTTTATTTTATAGAACTGCGAAGGTCATCAAAGGCCACAATAATTCTACGAAACCATAACTGTAATTACCTGAAACTGTAATTCTTCTCCTATGTTCATAAATCGCTTCTAAGCTGTTGACATAACCGAGGGAATATTAAAGCAATCTTCTAATGCTATTTATTATTAGTGTACGTTGAAGCCAGTGTATTTTTGCATTCTAACTTCTTTTAATTTAACATTTGACACACGTAACCAATGAATGTAGCTAAGGTGAATGGATTTAAGGTCCACTCCTTGATTTTTTCTTTTGGTCATAACTTTGGAACGGCCTTTTCGTTGATTGTTGGCGGAAATACTTCTTCTTCTTCTCCTTCTTGTGATTGACGTTAGTTCAGGTTTCGATGAGAAGGTTCTGCGTAACAAATTTTAGTAGATTCACTCCATTTAAACCTACGGGTAGTTTAAACTTAGACGATAAAAGCACAGGAGTTGGTAAATACCTGAAGTAATGTCATTACGTAGAATACCGGTTATTAATTGGTGATAAAAGCACCAATAGAGTTACTTAGGTGTCAACTAATTGTAATGATTACACAAGGGATATGTACTAATCTATTGCGGCTAGATTTGTGTTGTAAATAAATAATTGTTATCAAACAAGTACGTGCGGTCGGAAAATGCGAGATCTTAATCCGCGAAAGTCGGAAAATTCCGCGGTTTAATCAATAGCACTCACAGTGAATCAATTGCTCCTCCGCGAGTATGGAAGAGTCGGAAAACGCGCGATTTTAATCCGCGAAAGTCGGAAAATTCCGTGATTTCATCAATGGTACTCACAGTGAATCAATTGCTCCTCCGCGAGTATGGAAGAGTCGGAAAACGCGAGATTTTAATCCGCGAAAGTCGGAAAATTCCGTGATTTCATCAATGATACTCACAGTGAATCAATTGCTCCTCCGCGAGTATGGAAGAGTCGGAAAACGCGCGATTTTAATCCGCGAAAGTCGGAAAATTCCGTGATTTCATCAATGATACTCACAGTGAATCAATTGCTCCTCCGCGAGTATGGAAGAGTCGGAAAACGCGCGATTTTAATCCGCGAAAGTCGGAAAATTCCGTGATTTCATCAATGGTACTCACAGTGAATCAATTGCTCCTCCGCGAGTATGGAAGAGTCGGAAAACGCGAGATTTTAATCCGCGAAAGTCGGAAAATTCCGTGATTTCATCAATGATACTCACAGTGAATCAATTGCTCCTCCGCGAGTATGGAAGAGTCGGAAAACGCGCGATTTTAATCCGCGAAAGTCGGAAAATTCCGTGATTTCATCAATGATACTCACAGTGAATCAATTGCTCCTCCGCGAGTATGGAAGAGTCGGAAAACGCGCGATTTTAATCCGCGAAAGTCGGAAAATTCCGCAGTTTAATCAATGGTACTCACAGCGAATCAATTGCTCCTCCGCGAGTATGGAAGAGTCGGAAAACGCGCGATTTTAATCCGCGAAAGTCGGAAAATTCCGTGATTTCATCAATGGTACTCACAGTGAATCAATTGCACCTCCGCGAGTATGGAAGAGTCGGAAAACGCGCGATTTTAATTCGCGAAAGTCGGAAAATTCCGTGATTTCATCAATGGTACTCACAGTGAATCAATTGCACTTCCATGAGTACGGAAGAGTCGGAAAATGCTCGATCTAAATCGGCGATAGTCGGAAAATTCGCGTTTTAATCGTTTCTACTTAGAATTAATTAATTGCACCCCGGAAATTCTGAAAAAAATTGAAAACATTACTCGTATGTTGGTGTTCTGAAAATATTGATGTTGATTTGTCTCAATTTATACGTTCTACTATTTACCCCGTGAATATACCAAAGAACGCCGTTAAAATAGGCCCATGAGTATTATATCTTCAACAGATTTTGAATTTCAATAAATCTAGCTGTTATGCTTCCAGGTATAAGTAAATTCGTCTTGATCCTAGCTATTAGTTAGTGAAACAAGCAAATTTGCGTGGAATTTAGACAGAATCGAGTAAATCAGCGAAATAACTCCGAAATTAACCCAACAATTTTTCACTCACAAATTTTAAAGCGTTCACTTGTATTTATTTCTCACTGTGGGGTTCGCGTAGGTACTTATAATATTATCAGATGATTCACCATTATGCACGCAATTCCCACCTTATTGCGATTAATTTTCCGGCGTTCGCCTTGCGATCTTGGCGAGTTTTCAACTTCTTTTCACGTCCCACCTCCGTATTCCCATTAAACTCCTGATGTTTTTAGCGGTTGCATCGTAGCAGAATAATAACACGTACCGCGCGCATTTATATAACAATTATATTGCTACTAAGTAGTTTTTAAAAACACCTTTTCTTAATGCTGTTGAGAAATAGTAATTAACCCTAATTATGGTGCGCGCTCCTACTTCATTTTTACCGGAAAAAATGGCAGTTAATTTCGTCTAAGAGAGAGATAGAAAAAATATCATACAGCTAAATAATACGTAATGCCGGGCATATTAAATTATCATTAAGAAATAGTGATGATGATGATGATGACGATGATGATGATGATGATGATGATGTCCCCGTTGCGTCGCAGGATAAATCACCGCGCGCAGCGTTTTTATTTTCCACGTAAAAAATGAAAACGTGTAACGTGATTAACGCAAATTAAAATTAATCGCCAGGCGGTTTAGGAGCGCGCACGTAATCTTATTAGTAACGAATCCGCTAAACGGTCTGGTTTAATAATAATCGACTGGTTTTCTGCCCGATTCTTTTCCTATCCGGCTAGTCGAGATTTATATCGGTTAATTTATTTATTAAAAAATTAATGCGGTGGTTAATGTTATGCGTGTTTCAAATCGACTACAACGATGATTAGCGTTATTAACGTTATTAAAGTGGTATCGAAAGCTGGTCGTGTCGCCTTTCTCTCTCTGGCCTACGTGGAAATCCTCGGCTTTGTCATTATGTGTTATTAGGTAAATAAGGATGCTTTTAAAATGTAAAATTTTATTAGGAATTTAAAATGGGTATTTAAAAAAAACACGGATTATTACGGTTAATAAGGCTTCATTACTAGGGTGTTTGTTAGTGTTACAAAGTATATGAGTGTGGCACTTAACGTGAAACTATGTACTTCTAAGTATAACATGGTTTGTTCAAGGCAAAAATGTACATACCCTTTACCTTTTAAATTAGTGACAATGTGTAATTTGTACGTAAATATCCATTAAAATTAATTGTGCAGTGGATGACTGAAACTTCTAAGGTTCCTCTTAACTCGTATTTACTAAAATACTTAAACAAACTTTAGTCACGTTAGTTAGTTAGTTACTGAAGTGAAGCTAAATTAGTTGACCATTAGATTGGTTAGCTAATTACTATAGTCATTTATAATAGTGATACTGCGGAAACTTATTTGCATACCCTATAATATACCAGAATTAATTTTGGTTTGTCGAATCGAATTGGAAGTAATCATAGTGGAGGTGCCCTTTGAGTTGAAAATATACAAAGGAAATTCAGGCCATGGTTTCGACATTTTCCTTAATTCCGTTTATTATTACTTTTCTATTTTGTTAGGGAATCTCCACATAGATTTAATTATATCAACAATAGCTTCCACAACGCGTCACGTATAATAATAATAGTAATAATACCCGATCCCGTCGCCGCCATATATTCCCTTCCCTATTCCATTTAACTTTTTTATCCTCGTCACGTCAACCTTCCCTAACTAGATCATGATTGACTTGTGAATTGTTTAATTTAATAATGGAACTCTCTTACAATAGGGCTAATCTAGTTTCACGCCCTTTAAAAAAGGCCCTTCTCGTTGTTGCGTAATCGCCAGACCGTAAATTTGACGTACGGCATAAAAAGAGAGACCGTATAATGGGCGTTATATATATTTTTTATTCAGAAAAGAATCGTGCCTTTTCCCGTGGTGTAAATGGAGTCGTTCGAGCCTTAATGCCGTCGCATATGGCGGGAGAGTGTGTAATTTTGAAAAATACAAACGGTAATTTATCGTATTAACACCAACGACGGCGTTAAAAAATAACCGTCCGTTTTAAAAAAAATGGTGTTCATTTCGATGATTTCTCAGTTTTCTCACAGAGAACTAGTAAAGTAGCTCAAGTGTTTAGTCTTTCTAGTTCCATCACGTCCTCTTCTGATTTCCACAACCATCTACGCATGCGTACACCCTGATTGGTGCAATTTATGATCCTTTAACGATACTGATTAAGTTTACGTTCGTTACAGCTTTGAGGCTCGTGTGAATGGGTATCGTCATCATCGATCCCAGGGTTAAATTAAACGTCTTCATTATCATTATCTTCATCATCGCCGACATTAAATCGGAATAACTAACAGACATGATGAGTAGCGTGGATAATTTAACACTTGAACCCTCGTTTGGGTGTACTTCCAGAAACAATAAGCGTATATTACGGGAAGGTGGAGCAGGATGACGGTCTTGCGCCGTTGCCAAGTCGACGGGAATGGCCGGAAACCCTTAGGGATTCTTAGGGAATAATTATCACGTTCGATCGGAAAAAAGTACATTCAAGCTAATTCGATACGTCGAAGTTTGTCGGTTCATTTTCGTAAGGTGAAATTGAATGCCTCGTTGGACGTTCGTCGGGTGACGGCAACAGCGCGCCTTTATTTGCGGCGTTGGTGTTTTCACAAGTCAATTAGGGGGATAGCGTGATATCACGCCATTAGAATTACAGCTCGGGCGATTGTGGTGATAGCAAAAGGTGATATAAGCCAAGTATGGTAGTGCCGGCGTATACAGGGTGAGACGGGGAAAAATCGAAAGAGCTCCGGTCTTTATTTTCTCAAATGTGAAAGTTATGGTCGAGTTCGGTTCATTATGTACAGTAACTGTCTCGTTGAATTATGCAAACGTGTACGGTAAAGCCCGGATCGGTTTAGAGATCTGCGAGCGAGTCCATCGATCAGTTTTCGAAATTTTTATTTCGAAAACAATCGCTGACACATTATTTTGCAAGCAAAGAGCTTTGAACTTTTTTACTTCAGCTAGATTAACCAAAATTCCTCTTTTTTTGAATCCGAACAACAGAACTTACATCAGCCCTAATTGCGACGAGTAATTAACATAAGTGTCCAAATTTCTCGTTGCTTATGCCAAATTTTATTCATGGTAATCAAATTTCACTCTACTGTTTGCTAGGAGAATTATCGGTTACGTCACACTGTATTCATACTTACGATCATTTAATCGCCTTTACCGGGAATTTTTTTCGTGATGACGGCGGCTCGCCCATTGTTCTTAGCCGAAGGTGCGCACAATTGAGAAGTGTAATTAGCGCGTTGTCATGTCTGATCTGCACGAACATAAATGTTACTCAAAAGGATATTAAATATCACGAGTGTCCTTCCACTAAAGTTTAATGGTGTTCAACCGATGAACCGTTGAGAGGCATTAAAGCGGAAAAGAGCCATTTGGTTAATTGTAATGTTGTTATTAATTGCCGTTAATCACTAGATAATTGGTTAGGTGTAACTTTAGTGCGTGCTTAATTCGTTGATTTATTGAGTATAAAATTGTTTACGCGTACAAAAATCGAAAACGTGATCAAACATGATGTATCATCTCGTGATTTTGAGATATTTGAGGTTAAATATGCTACGACGGAATAAGGTTGGCGGGTGTCCTTGAGGTGTGCGCTGGGAAAAGTGGTGGGGACAATTCATTACTAAAGGGACATTCATCGGTCCTTGTGTGTTTAAAAGGCAAATTGTGTTTTGCTATGTTGCCGATTTACATCATCCAGATTGCGTTGTAAAAGCACGATCCATCGAGACATTATCACTCTATCTGTTTCTATTTTCACATCTACCGCCTCTTTCCCCGTTCTACGCAACTCAACCGCCAACCTTGTCTCGTCGTATGATACCCAAAAATGAAATTTTGGGCTGCTTTTGAGGTTATGTACAAGGGACCATTTTTAACACTCTTCTAATGAATGTTGCGTTTAACACTACTTTTCGCTTCAAAATAGACTTTCTAATGATCATTTACGGTTTTTTCTTGTATAGTTATGAGCATTTTAACATAATGTGATAAATTCTAAAGCACGCGCCATTTAAATAGATGCATCATTAGTGCATTTTACTTTTAAATAAACTTTCAAATTGTTATTTTTGGAGCAACGCGACCCAAAAATTGTTTTAGGGAAAATTAGATCAATGTGCACTTGTCATGCTATGGCAATATCCTTGTTTTAGGGATGGGAAATAAAATTTTTGGAGTTTCCTGCTGGGTTTACTGCAACGAAGCAATCCTAAAATTGTTTAAAGTAAAATTGCACTAATTCGCACTTGTCACGCTATGGCAACACCTTTGTTTTCTGTTAATAGCAATTTTAGTAGTAGGAAATAACATTTTTGGGGTCTCCAGCTGGGGACGAAACCCAAAAATTGCTTGAAATAAAATTTCACTTCTTTACAAATACAATGCTAGAATAATTTGCTAGGTTTTCTGTTGACAGCAACTTTAGATCTACGAAATAAGAATTTTGGGGTCTCCCAGCCAAATTTACTGCAATGAAACAACCCAAAAATTTTTTAAAGTAAAACTGTCTTAATTTGCACTTGCATGCTATGGAAATAGCCTGGTTTTCTGTTAATAGCAAATTTAGAAATGGGAAATAAAATTTTTGAGTCTCCGGATGAGATTGCTGCAACGAGGTAACCCAAAAATTGTTTAAAGCAAAATTTCACTCCTTTACAAGTACTATGCTAGAAGAGTATTTCGGTTTTCTATTGACAGCAGCATTTAGATATGAGAAATAGTAATTTTGTGGTCTTTCAGTAATACATAGCTTAAACTATAGCTGTAGCTTATAGCTCAATAATATTTCATTTGCTCATAAGGTTACTAGGGAATTAAATGTAGAGTACGAAGTATCAGAGTACTCAGATTGGTTGATGAACTTTTTTACGATTTAGAGATTGTGGTTTAGTGTGCTGAGTCCACTGTTTTAGGGATTAATGGTCAAGATATCATAGCTAAGAGTTCTATGCTAAAGACTTAAATGCCGTACTGCTTAGGGGGTTATTATGTGGTTATTTTGCTATAACGGCGCATGATAAGGCGTCAAGGTAAAATGGCCATAACTTTGCAACGAAAAATCGTAGATGACCATTGGAAAGTTTATTTTTAAGGAGAAAATGTAGTTACCAGATGGGAATTTGTACAAATGACCGAAAGGTAACCCAAGAAATTAATTTTTCGAGCATTAAACCTTAAATTCTAAGACGCTTGTTCCCAAGCACAAGCTGGCGGTATTGGAAAGTGATTGGTGCTAGTGATACAACGACGTTACAATGTAACGGCATGCCTGTGTTCAAAAATTTTTCCCGGTTGAAAATCGAACAATATATCGACATACCATGTGCTTATGGACCCCTTTTACGGGCTTGTACTTAGTCCACGTGGTTTCGTTAGAATTTTGAAAGGTAAGGATGGTTTTAAAATTGATTCTAAAAGTTTTTTGGGATGTCTACAGCTTCCCTCTTTAATTTTAAGCGTAAAATTGCTTCAAAAAGTTATGGTGTAATATATAGGAATATTCTTGCTTTCTGTTGATAAAAGTAGATGGTTGAAGGAAATTTCACTTTTTTGCATGGACTTGGAAAGCCCGAAGGTTTTCCTAAATGTTCTCAAGTAAAATCTGTATGCGTTTTCCTTTTGATTTCGAATAGTAGAAGGTGTGAATCATGCCGAAAAGACTGGCAAACTTCTAGAGGGTAGAAGGAAAATTATAGTAGCATACTTTAGTGACTATACTTTTCCTTGTTTTGATAGGTTGTAAAATCCCATTAGAAACACAGAATGCGGTGTGACTTCCTTGAATCAACTTTTGTAAGATGTAATTTATTGTAATTAGTCACGATATAAGTAGATTGTTTAATTAATGCTTTTAAGCTATCAACAAGAAGATTAGTTGCTGTATATCAGGGTCGTTGATTAAATATAAACACTTCTCGCTACGGTAAGGTTATTATTATTTCGTTCGATTTATTTTATCAACCTCGCACGGAAGCCAGAAGTTTCTTGAAGAAATTTTGGCACTATTTCATAGCAAGCATGAAGTAAACGTGTAATTTTCATATTTATTATCGTAAATTACTAGAGTTAATTCCACGTTTATATTTAATTGGGTAATAAAAATGTTCCCCAGCCTGTATATTGAAACTTAAACTTTTTTAATTACTAATTACTTGATTTCGTATACGACAAATCGCCGCTGGCGGTTAGTAATAAACCCAATTTCTCGGTAATAATTAGAATAAAAATGTTACAACACCGATTCCGGCACCGAACAAAATAAAGTGACAACACCTTATGAAGCTTAATAACAGAGATCATGTCCGTAATTGCCGTTTCATTACTCAATATTTCCCCGCGAGCACGTTCGATAATCGTTCCTCATTTACAATTAGCCGCGCATTTCCGTCTCATTAATTATAATATTGTTATTCCCCACCTTTCTGTCCTAAATTCAATCTACACATTTCATCGCGTCCTCAACGGCCGCCTTAATTAAAACATCTTCCCCGGATCGATTAGAATAAAAAATGAAAACTAACGTCATCATTAAAACTAACTTAATTCGGAAGAATTTAATTAACGGACGCGCCTCGACGCAATTAAAGCGTGATATATCGCCGGGAATTCTCGGAAACGCGCGCGCTTCTAATTTCTTTTTATGAAAGAATTATGCTAATTCCTTCAGGTGTAAATACACGCCCCGTCGAATTTTTAAAGTGTCGATAATAAATTTCTGAGAGGTGAATATCGTTTCAGGTCCTGATATTCCCGGTTTCCTCCTTCAACCCTTCAGAAAACCAAAGAGGATAAGGACCGCTTTCAGTCCTTCGCAGCTGCTCAAGTTAGAGCACGCCTTCGAGAAGAATCATTACGTCGTCGGCGCCGAGAGGAAACAACTGGCGCAGTCGTTGTCCTTAACGGAAACTCAGGTAAGAGGAAAACTCTGGAGAATTTTCTCCCGGCGTATTGCAAGGATTACAATTTAAGCTAGGAGAGGTATTACAATTATACAGTTACTTAAGAAACGAAGGTTTCTATCCATCTGTCTATCGAGTTTCTTAGTATATTATTTTCGCAGCACACTGCTTATTTATGGGTTAGACGCCTTGTTTTAACCTAGCGTTCCTAGAGTACTGGTGCCAATTTTGCTTTTGAAAATTCTATGAAACTTTTGGTTTCAATATTTATTTCTATGTATAGACCACTACTCCAAGTCGTGTAATCAAATCTGGGTGATCTTTTGGGCTTTATGTTCTGGCTGAGACTGCCTAGGGGAGCCCAAGCTTAATTTTCCCAAGTGTTTTTAGATTTATAAAATGAAGAGATATCGAATATCAGTGTGTTTGGTCCTCGAATAATAAACGGTATTCTTCCTCAGATTCTCTGCTCCAGCATTATCGTTACATAAGCTCCATGCCTCGTTCTTGATCAGAATTGCTCGCATCTCAATTTTCAAAGGGTCGTAATTGTCTTTACCCGACACTTCGAACTTCGCTCCCATCGATTTCATCCCTGACAAATTCTTACGAATGTTCCAAGTCTGGATTGTGTGAAATACACAAGCCTGAAGGCTCTTGATGAACTTAAGTCTTCTGAGGATGTAATAAGGGTTATTTTAATAGCGAACACCTACAATTGGCATTATACAAGACGGTAAGAAAGGGCATTCGTTTTGATTCTTGTGGTTGAGCACAGGAGGACAAGACAATCATTGTATTTTCTCTATAATTCCATAAGATTTTATGTTCGCGATTTCTACTAAAGCTCATTTCGAAAATCTTAAGTAATTCAAAAAAGATCTGACAAGTTTCTTGCAAAATTACTTATAATTCTTCTATCTATCGATTCCCGTGGATATTTTGAGTTGATCTATTTCCACCTTCGACAAAAAGTGGTGGTCACCCTTGGGGTATAAGCACACGTCGACACCATGTAACTTCCTCGTCATCCTTTTTATTCGTTTAACCATTTACTTCTTACCACTCATATTTTACGCCAATGGGTTGTATCACTAAGAATTCTGAGCTAAAAGCCAGGAAAATCATCCAAGTATTTTCTTCAACCTTTTCCCTCAAGTAATGCTTTAGTCGTGTAATTTTTGTACATTGAACTCTTTCCAGGGTGAACTTAAGCACCTATGGAACATTTTATGACTGCACGAGTTTTCCCAAAATCGTGATGTACGCAATAGGAGACTGAAATTCGCTTGGCGCGCTGGCGAAACATTGTGGAATTAAACCGTGGGAATGTTTCACGTTTAAACAACGTAAAATGTATGCTTTTCAGACTTTATGAAGTTACTCGATGACAAATATGAATAAGTAATTCCAGATTTTATTTTAACCTATTTATAAAACTGAAATGTTAAGTAACGTTACTAGAAACTCCACTCCCTCCACCTTTAACTCCTCTCGACATTTAGCGCGCCTCCCTTCCCCAAACAATCAAATTTGTCCCAATCATCCCCTCATATAATAACGATCCCTTCCCACCCCTGTTATCCTGCTGGAGCTCCTGCTGCTGCGACCTTCCCCCACCTACCCCCGGGCCCTGAGAGGGGGTCGATAAAGGGTGCGCGCGCCACCTCGCGCTTCCCCTCCCTCTCCCCGACCCGTAAATAAACTATCAATTTCCTCCTGTCGCCTCCTCCCTCCGGATTAGCATCACAAAAACTCCTCTCCGAAGGGCCGGAAAAGGGATCACGGGGACAATTACGACGAATGTTATTGGAGGAAGGGGAACGCGTTTAACGCCATCTTGAAAGGGAAAACCGGGAAAAGCACGTAGGGTGGACGTTCGCGGCGGAATATCCGTTGGGAGAGCGGAGGGGGATCTTTAGGAATCAGTTTAGTGATTGCTTATGGTAAATGAGTTATGGCGGTTATTCTCCTTAGGGAATTTCGAAAAATAGCATTGCAACCGCTCTTGTTCAAATTATCGTATATTACGATAAATAATAGCCCCATTATATTTTAACAAATCGAAAAACGTCCTTTCACCTAACGTTAATCGAAAACTACATACATATTTAATAGCGAATTTCAAATTAGGTTAATAAAGACAACGCGTAATTCTAAAATAATTACACACTTCGGTCGTGGTTTTACCCGTAAGTATTATTAAACAATATACATGTGCGTATATATCGGTACTTCCTGCACAGAGCGCTAGATAGTAATCAAGTACTAATTTAAGTAATTTCGTCATTAATAACAATTTTTATGACGATGCCACCATCTTATCCGGATCCGGATCTCTTTTCACTCTTAACGACGACATATCAATTCCCTACGAAAGGTTTTAATTAACACGTCGACGTTTTACTCTTATCGCGTTAATATTACATAAGAAATATTAGAGGATAAATGTTATCGAGGGGCTTTGTTCAACACGCGTTACGAGAACTTTTAATATTTTACAATTTAAATTACGAAACATGTGTTGGAGTGGGGGTACGGTATTTATAGTCTGCTAAATCTATCGACTATATTGTATTATAGAAAAATCGCTATTGAAACACAGTTTGGGCCAAGGAAACTATTTTATTTGGAGTTTTTGGTAAAGTAAGGGACAAATTGGGCTCTTCACTTGAAGAGTGTTTACATAACAATTCTAAGTTTCTTGTGTGTTTCTAAACTTTTCCTATTCCTTCTTCACTCTTGGTACCAATTTCGATCGTTCTGTTTTCGTAGAATCATCCACCAGCAAACTATTATTCCAACCCTCTGTATGATTCTTGGTTTGATTTTGATCTCTAAGAGTTGCCTTATGTAACTTTAAAGCCTTTAGCCTATGTTAAAGCTCTTCAGTTTTTTAAGCAACTTTTTCTTCGCGAACACTTCTGCCTTCTTACATTTCTCTCGATCAAAATGGTTGCTTCTCTTTTTCTTCTCCCCCGCCCTTCATCTACTCGCTTCCCTCTCGAAGAATTCGCCAATATCTTAGGTCGAATCAAAGTCGACTCGTATTATATGCTAATTTTTGCACTTTTCTCTGTGTACTCTGACAAAGCTGGCACAATTCTTGCGGCGCAATTCTGGATTGCTTGTCCGTGTTTTCACAGAGAAAGGAATAGAACGGAATGCGAGGAATCTCCATTAACATCGTTATAGACACACCTCGAAAAAATTTGAAACTTCCGTTAATACTGCTAGATTACTAGTAAGAATTTTAATTTGAATTTAGGGAGTTATCTAGGTTTTATTGCTTTTTGTGCAAAATTTATGCGAAATAGGTTGTTTAACGAGGCATATTAGTAATTCTTTCATTATTAAAAAATAGTAAAAAAAAATTTCCTGTACTTATGCTTCCAAGTGAATTACTAATTGCATAATTAAAATTGTAGGAAAATTTCGCTTTTGATAAAGCCTACATTCTGTTCCGAAATACTTTTAACACTAATAATATATAATTTTAGTCAAAAATGCTCTAATTGAGGCTCTCACAGAAAAAGAGACGTAATTTCGTAGTAGTAGATCAAAATGCATGGTTTTGCTTTTACTAAAGTTAAACGATGTTTTGAATGAAACTACCATCCAAAAATTTCCAAAATTTGCTGTACTACACAGTTTTAAAGTTTTGCTACGAGGTTTCGAAGTATCGTGGTTTAAGGTATATCAGTGTTGATCCTTGTATTTTACATTACAGAAATACTATTTTATTAGGGGGCTTTACGTAAATCAAAAATCTGCAAAGAAAACTCCAAAATTGAAATTTCTCGAAATGGGTTCCTCCTGCAAAATTTTGTCTTAAAAATAAAATAAAATCAAAAGAATAAACAGCAAAAGGAATCATATCTCGCACAAAAATGTGTTTTAATAAATCATCAAAATTATAAATACAAATTAATTAGTGAATCGATTTGAAACGATCAGCTCATGTTTAATAATCCTAAATGGGCCGCATAAATGTAAATAATTAATGGTTACAACACGCGTTATACAGGGTACATTCAAAATGGGGGTACAAAATTTTTACCAGTGTAATACTTTTTAAATTACCTGTTCGTAATTAGAACGCATTTTAGCATTTTCGTTTTGACTCAGTAGTGCCATTGGAAAAACAATTTTATTCCTAGTCAGTTATTTATCATATTTCCTCTCCTTCACGCCTGGCTAACGCTTTCGGTACTTAGAGCCGACGTTATTAGTTCACATCTATTTACGTACGCGATAAATTAATAATAACAAGGCGAATTAGATTGGTAACGGTTTCGATTAATCGTTTCCATTTTATTTGTTTACGTAGAAAAATGTCGATAAACGGCGTTTAACGATGCGTAATTACATATATCTGGAGTTATTAATTAGCTGCGTTATTTTAATGAGTTCTGAGAAGTGTTAGCTCGAATTTGTTCCGATAGCGGTTATCTTGTTATTAGCTCAAATTCGGTATATGCTTACCATACAGTTTATTTCGTAAAAGTACGCTTGTTGTTTTAGCCCGTTCGGATTTTTCGGGTATTAACGAGATTAGATTTACTTGAAATTGAAAATTACCCGGGCGCGCACTTTATCGTCCTGCACTTTATTTATTTATTTATTGCACAATGTGCATACTTAATTGTTTTTAAATTAGTGTAAACGTTCGACGTGGAAATTTTATTGGATTGCGGAATATTCTCGGTTATTAGTTTAAGGAATAAGACTTTCTTCGATTTTTCCGGAAAATTCATGGGGAAATTACATCAAATCAAACGTTACTGAACTGATTTTTGGGGCAAGAAAAACGCTTGAAAAGAATCGTCGAACGTGACTCTCCAAGTTTCTACACTCAAAATCAAGATGATCGTTATTTTTTGTTTTTCGAAAATTTTCAAAAAATACCCTGACTGTAATATCTGATTGATATATTAATGATATATTTTAGTAAAGCAAAACTATGTGCTTTCGTGATAG
The DNA here is from genome assembly GCA_963576515.1 of Cryptocephalus primarius. Lineage (NCBI taxonomy): Eukaryota > Metazoa > Arthropoda > Insecta > Coleoptera > Chrysomelidae > Cryptocephalus > Cryptocephalus primarius. Next base: position 23,524,476 of record OY754937.1, on the reverse strand, counting down.
ATGAGGATTGACAAGAGTTCAAATGCATCCTTAAGCCTCCTGTAGAGGGGAAATCACCCCTAAAAGGTAAAAAGATAACAAAGATATTAAAAAACATTCTGATAAAAAATATTTAGACGTTTCAAGTCATGAGAATTATGAAATTGATATTTAATGCTAGTTTTGATGAGAAAACAACCACTACAGTGAGGTAAAGTCACCCCTAATCAGAAGAAGGTAATCAAAAGTCAGGTGTAAAGAAAAAAGACTTGTATTTGTTTTTATTTTACAGAAGAATTAGGGTAATTCATCATAATCTTTCTAATACATTCGGGTCAAAACACCCTTCAGAGGGGATGAAATCACACCCAAAACATTAAAAAAAAAAATAGAAACCCTTTCTGAAATTCCAAAAAATATATATTTCAATGCTTATAAATCATAGAACAGCTATTTTTTCTTAGCTTTTGATGTCATCTTTCTTTGTTTTGGAGATAATTTCACAATTTAATTTAATTCTTGTATAAAAATAATGAATACAAATATTTTTCTTTATTTCTGTGAATTTTCATTATTTTATTCTGATTAGAGGAGGCTTTAGCTCTCCTAGGAACTATTTTAACATTAAAGCCAGTGAGAGATAGTTGCTCCGTGATTTTTTTGCCATTAAGCATTGAAATATATGTTTATGAAATTTTAGAAAACGTTTTTATTTTACTTAATGGTTTGGGAATGATTTCACCCACTCCAAGGAGTGAATTTTGACCAAAGTGTGCTAAAATGATTATCATAAGTTATTTTAATTTATTTCTATGACTTTTTATTATTTCCATCTGATTTGATTTCATCTGAATCTGAATTTCCATTCAAATTCATTCAAAATTCGAATTTTCACAAAATTTAAGGTGGTGAAATCATTCCAAAGATTGACAAAACAACAAAAACTTTTTGAAACGATTTTGAGAAAAATCATTTAGAAGTTTCAAGTCATAAGAACGATGAAACAACTATTTCTTGCTAGTTTTGATGAGAAAACAACTCGTGTGAAGGTAGGGACCATTAAGAAAAAGATTTTTCAAAAGTCATGGGAATAACTGAAAAGACTTTTTTGTTTTAAAGAATTAACGTAACTATTACACTCAGTCTGATACATTATGGTCAAAACTTATCGGGGTGAAATTACCCCAAAACATTAAGAAGAATAAAAATATTTTCTGAAATTCTGAAAAGATATTGTTCAGTGTTTAAAGGCGCAAAAAAATCACGGAACAACTATTTCTAGATTTTTCCCCTCATAGAGATGAGTTTTGACCATAGTGTCATTACAGTAGGTATGTTATTATAAGTCTATAATTTTTCATTATTTTCTTCTGATTGGAAATGAATTTATCCCTTATAGGGGTTGTTTTCTCATTAAAGTTAGTAAGAAATAATTTTTGTACGATTTTAGGGTCTTTAAGCATTGAAACATATTTTTACGAAATTTTAGAAAGTATGTTCATTGTTCTTAGCGTTTGGAGAGTGATTGCACCCCCTCAGCGGGTTGATTTCAGAGCGTATTAGAATTATTGTTATATGTTAGCTTAATTATTGTATTAAAAAATAAATACAAGTCTCTTGTTCTAAATTTCTATGATTTATTGTATCTTTGGGAGCTTTACTCTATTCAGATTCACTCATCATTCAAATTTTCAAAAATTTCACAATGTATATGTGACGTAATTGATCTATAGAACTGTATACACGCATACAGGCATCAAATTATATATTGACATACATTTATTTCAATAAAAAGCCGACATAAGAATTATTTTGCAAATTGCAAGCAATTCGTTATAAACAATTGCTTATAACTCTAAAGAGGTACATTTTTCGAAAAAACATCGAAGAACAAAAAGTGTTTATTTTTGCTCAGTTTACCCAAAGATAATGTTTGCATAGGGTGTTTCAATATTTTTGAAATTTGCAATTTTTTTGTTAATAACACTACCTTCTATTGGGAAAAAGTTGTTATTTAAGTTTTTTTGTTGTCAATAAGATGACATCACGATTTCGAAAGGTTTCATCCCCTAACTTGATATTGTCCTGCAAAGGAAAGCGTAATGAATTATAAATAAAATACCGTCTTATGTATGGTGCGGATTTATTATGTGGTCGTTCTGGTTAAATAAACGTGAGAATTACAGTAACTTATTATATTATAGCGAAGAATTACAACACTAAACGTTTCTACATTTTTAACCTTGCGTCATTTGAATTTCAAAACGTTTCTGAAGAATTCGAACATTAATTATAATGTAAACAATTGCCGTGAGTGTTAATGCGATTATTTGTCTTTTAAGCCACAGCTCAAACAATCCTTAACATCGCGTTTTCTTTTATAATTCACCTTCAGATCTAATAAAGCACATTTTAACATTTTAAGCTGCTCCTAGCCTTCAAGAGAACGCGCGCGTATCGCGTTTTCTTAACGATCCGACTCGCCTTGTGGATTTTGTAATAGCGCTTTGATTAAAATTTTCTCCGGCGTAACAACGCACCATTAACGCAGGGTAAACCGTACGTAATCTAGTAACACATGTAACGTATTTTATTTCGTGCTTGGGACCAGATTGCTGCACAATCGCGCCCCGAACATATTCGGGTCAGCCAAGTTTTACGAGTCTGTGTAAAAGTTCGCCTAGTAATCAGTCATTAGTTTATTAGCTCTCGCCGTAATTAAATACCGTACGTTACGGAGGTTATCGAAGACGCGCTTCGCTCATGTAACGAGTGAAATATTGAGACTCGCCCGATGACGTTAATTAACGTTATCCTTCCGCTATCTCGGAGGTTTATCGGTCATCGGGTAGCCGATCACGTCATGAACATTGTTCGCTAATAACCTGCCTTCCTCCCAATGTTATAATAATAACTTCACGGCTAAACGGTGATCAGATAACGTTTGGAAATAAATTCGTCGTCCTGGAACGTTATTTCGGGATGAACACGCCCAACGAGGTAATAACCACGTTTCGAAGGTTTCAAAGGTTAACTTTTGTTTGAACAGAGATCGGTTGTCTAACGGCCAGCGATAAATTACAGTTGTGAGGGAAATTTAGTGAGGTACGTGGGCGAGAAAACCGGCGAAGGATTCGAATTTAATCCATCGCGCTAAAAAGTAGCGTTGCTTGTACGCCGCCACCATTACTCTTAGTGCTGTCTGCGCTTTACGCATCAGACATGTGATATTGCAACGTTGCTACACTTCTGATTACGGGGAATAACCTCTACAAAATAGTGAATTTGACCATATTCACTTTGACATCCATAGGTCACTATATTCATTACATATTTACAGTTGTGAGGAAAATTTAGTAAAGTACATGGGGGAGAAAACTAGCGAAGGATTCGAATTTAATCCATCGCGCTAAAAAGTATATGGCAACGTTGCTTCTACGCTGCCACCATTACTCTTAGTGCTGTCTGCGCTTTACGCATCAGACATGTGATATTGCAACGTTGCTACACTTCTGATTACGGAGAATAACCTCTACAAAATAGTGAATTTGACCATATTCACTTTGGCACCCGTAGGTCACTACACTCATTACATATTTATTTGTGAAAAATATGTAATCATCCCCAATATCTTAGCAAGTAACAACACACTTCTGTCTTCTTGCACGGCCCGTTCCGATCTCCCCTCGACCTCTGGAGAGCCAACCATGATCGTTCTTCTGATTAGGGGACGCAAGGCGAAAGCAACGTTTCGTTTAGAACTCTTTTCCTCTCCCTCGCCCTTCATCTACCCGGTTCCGCTCCAGGAATTCGCCAATATCTTAGATCGAATCCTAGTTAAGTTTTACATTTTAAAAAATTACCAAAGGGACACGTAACGGTCCACGAAAATTTAGTGAATACTTGGTCCGATATTTATTTGTTCAACCTGAGGAAGCCCCTTAAGTAGAAACAGTGAAAATCTGTCAAATCTAAGTTAAGCATAGTCGTATTGATTGTAATTGTGGCCCATGCGCCATGGATCAGGTGTATATGATACAAGCTTACATTGTGTATAAGTGAACCCATACTTTTTTCGGTAGAAACTAGTTTTTTGGGAAAAAATTTCAGTCAAATTCGTTTTACAACAGATTTTCTTTTGGAATATTCACCTTCCAGCGCACCTTTTTTGATTAGTAGTCAATTTTCCTTTTCTTCAACGTATCACTTATTTCTTAGCTGCTGAAAATAACGGATTGATTAGTTTTCCTATAAGTAATGTTTATAACGTCAATCTATCAATTTTGGTGGTTTGTTATAATGCTGATAACATCTTCTTTGGTGTTGTGGTCATTAGATGGGTATTTGTCATAAATACAGAAATTCCATATTGTTGCGCTCAGGTGCATGAAGGGATCCCGAGGTGCGCCAAGTGGTAGTGACTAAAAAAGGGACGAAAGAAGTGGGAATCGTGAATGATACATTTATTCTGGTTCTATGCTAAGTTACACATATGTGTTAAATGATAGATTTCTGTTCCTAATCACATGTTAAAATATTTGGGCATATATCGGCAAGCATGCGAGTTACGTTAAATCTAATTGGACATTTTTACAACAGTGAGACACTCAAGGGGTCGTTGAGTACGTCCAAGCTTTAATAACGTGGTTTCCATATCATCGGACATTTTCTTATCCTATTAGCGCTCCCTCGGCCATATTTGGCGGCGGCGGCGGCGGCGCATTCGGCAGCAGCAGCAGCCCCTTTATAACGCGCGATTCTAATCTCGAACGAAATCTTATTTTCACACATATTTATTACGCCCGTTAAGATCTGACTCGTCGTAACTACGGGCGTAATGCATGCCTTCGCCTCAAAAGAGATACGATCGGGGGGCTCAGGCGGCGCGCGAAAAACCCGCGGCCGGAGACTAATTATTCATTTTCCACCTAATTAATAGTATTGATAACGCGCCGTGTACGAAATTAATAATTTAATGATACGCTGTCCGTCCGGAGAGTACGCGCATGCATATATGCAAAATGCGGATCGTCGTCGAGATAATGAAGGATCTCTCGATCTGTTCTCTTTGTGCTCACCGGAGGTTTCTCAGAACTGAAGGAGTTACACTGGGTTCGTTTCCACGGCAATGACTTCATATGGCGGTATGGACGAATGAATTGAGTTCACCTACCGACTCAAAAGTCTGACTCAAGGCACAGTATTTTTTTCTTGAAGCTCTTTGACGATCGCGATTTCAAAGATCAAAGACAAAGACAAAACACATTAAAACATAACTTTGTACGGTAACAAATTAATATGAACGTTTCCAATAAGATCCCTTCCTTGTGGCTGTAGCAAATGTTTTAAAATCATAGTTAAATTTACATATTTCCAGTAGATCACTCTTGTAATAACTAACGTAAAGCAGAAGGTATCAGATTTTAGATGTTCGCATTGCCTACAACTTTCCTATTTAACATTTCCTATGTTTTACCTCCTAGCATCTTCAATTACAGAAAGTGTAATTTAATTTGAACCTATACAAGGGTCACCATATAGAGTGTAAAATGGCGTGGCACCTTTGTAATATGGCGCCACCCTTAAAAGCCCATGCAATTTGGCTAATTCTCCCTAAATAAGAAAAATACTTTTGATACAAAATAAAGCTATTAATTATGTAACAACAAGTATAATGAGTGAGGTACTAAGTCAGGTACTTAAAAATTTACTTAGTGCGTGCATGTCGGTTTTGTTCCTTTATAAAGACACTATACTTACTTATTTCCAATCATCTTTTATTCCATGTATAAAACGCCCCTCAAAAGCTCATGCAATTTGGCTAATTCCCCCTAAATGTGAAAAATATTTTTGATACAAAATAAAGCTTTTAATTATGTAACAATAAGTATAATGAGTGACGTACTAAGTCAGGTAATTAAAAATTTACTAAGTGCATGCACGTCGGTTTTGTTCCTTTACAAAGCCACTATACTTACTTACTTCCAATCATCTTCTATTCCATGTACTGTTTTAGAGGGGAAACCCTCTAAATATTCATAATACTGGCACTTTGCAACTTTTTTAAGAAACATGCAAATACCACAATTTTCCATTAAAAATACAAAATGAGCGTTTTGCATAAATAAGCATTTTCTGTGATGACCTCGTGGGAATCCGAAAAGTGCCCCATTACCTCCATTTAATGAACGGTAAGGTTAAAACACATGGGAGTTTCCCCTAATTTAGCGTTGTCAACCCTTTAACGACATGATTACAGACATCAAAGGAACGTTAACGTACCTTCTTTTTCTTTCGCATGGAATTGTCCCGGTCCTATTTTTGCATATTGCATGAGACAGAGAGAATGTCCGTTATAATAAGAACGAAAGATCCATCATTAAACATCTGTATTTATTTATTTCCTTTACACGCAACATATGCGTCACGTTCGACAATTTTTTTGCTGTACAAATCAAATAAATAATACAGTACGTTGTGCGACACGAGACACAAACGGGAAGGTGCGAATGAAGGGAATAGCAGTGCCGAAAAGCAGTGGCGTGACGGACTGGGTTTGAACATTTAGCCGGGCTTGGGCTGAAATATTATCTCGATTTCGAAACGCCACGATGGATTAAAAATTAAACCTGGAAGGTTTTTGGAATCCCCAAAATTTTCCATTTTGATTCCATTCGTTGCAAAGCTTAAGATTTATCAAATAAACATTCTGGAGGCTTAAAGCACTAGAATTGTTTCAAAATGAAATCTAGAAGATTTACAGGCATTTTCTTACGATTTTATTGTAATTCTAGGCTCTAAGTAGTGTCTAGAGTAAATATTTTAATTATTCTAGAATATTAAACTGCCAAAAGTTCCTTAACGTTTAATTTATTCGTATGTTGAAGATTTGAAAGTGGAAATGCCAGTTTTCCTCGAGCAAAATATTATATAAATGTATTGAGGAAAATACAACTTTTTTAATCTACATGTAACGTTAAGATTTTCCTGAAAAGTCTCTGGTAGGCTCTAGAAATCTTCTCGTTATAATTTCAAATTGTGGAAGTTCGGAATCACGCTAAAGAAAATCTATAGAGGTTTCTTTAGGCTTTTGGAAAGCCATAATAGATTTAAAATTGAATTTTAGGCTTAAAGAAATGTGGAACCTTTAAATTTTAATTGTGGACATTGGAAATCTTCAAAAATCCAAAAAGAAAATTCCAGACGTTCTTTTGAAACTTTCATAATCAAAAATTGTCCCGAAAGGAAGTCTAAAAACCTAAATCTGAAATTTCATATTATGGAAAATACTCATAAGACGAATATTGGAGATTAATGCAAGTTTCAAATTATTTTACACTCGGAAAATCATGTAAATAGTCTAGATGTTCCTAAATCCACTCATTCCAGTTCTAGAAGTTTTATCGTTATATTTTCAAACGATAGAAATTCTGAAGGATGCTAAGGAAATCTTCAGAAGTTTTTTTACATTTTTTTTAAGGCCATAATGAATTTAAAATTTAATTCTAGGTTTATGGAAACGCCAAATGTTTGAATATTAATTCTAAACATTGGAATTTTCAAAAATCCAGAAAGAAAATTCCACGTATTTTGAAAATTTCATCATCAAAAATTGTCTCCAAAGGAAATCAAAATTGTTTTATTTAATTTTTAACGTTAGAAAAGTAAAGAGTGTCAGGATTTTAAATTTTCATATTATAGAAAATGCTTGAATGTCGAATTTTAGAGATTTATGCAAATTTCAAATTGTTTTACATTCGAAAAATCACGTAAATATTCTAGATTTTTTAAAATGCTCTCATACAAGTTTTAGAAACGTTGTAGTTATAATTTTTGACAATAGCAGTGTGTATCATATTAAAGAAAATCTTCAGAGGTTTCTTTAGAATTTTGGAGCGCCATAATGGAGTTAAAATTGAAATCTATGCTTAAGGATACGTCAAACGTTTGAATTTTATTTCTCAACTATGGAAATGAACTATGAATTCTTATCATCCAAAATTGTTTTCGAAGGAAATCCAAATAATTTCATTTTAATTTTTAACATTAGAAAAATGAAGGGTGCATAGGTTCTAGAATTTCTTATTATTGAAAATGCTTGTAAGATGAATTCGGCCAATCAGCACATCGAATCTGAATGTTGAGAAAGCTTTAAGAATTTGAAAGGAATTTTAGATGATCAAAAAATGTGCGTTTTCCTCTTTTTCCTTGAGGACCCCGTTACCCTTTCGTTTTTGTGAAGACATGAACAGGAAGAAATCTTTAATGAGGTTGTATAAGACGTTAGGCCTCAGAAATGCCTCAGAAATTTGAAATAACGTTAACGTTGTTGCAAAATAGAAATGAATAGAAATATAGAGTTCAAAATTGAACTTTTCAGTACTTACAATCTAGTTAAACAAGTGGGTACTTCAAATGTTCTAAATCATTTAAAAAACAATCGTTTCATTACGAGAGCGTTGGGAATTTTATGTGTTTTTATTTTCGAAAAATCAAAATTTTGAAAAAATTCTTCAGTGCTACAAGTTTCTCAAAATTTTCCTGGGACTCTATGAATTGAGCCATAAAACAATTTTTAGGAAGGCCTCTGCGTCTAATTTTCATGTCTAAAATTTTATTTGATAAAAGGAGTGATAGTCTTAGAAATCTAATTAAGAAGTCCAATTGCTTAAGAGAAAATGTCAAAAATTGAGGGAATACTTCAAAAATCTTCTCAGGCTCTCTTAGTAGTTAGTCGATATGAATTTTTCTAAGTGACTTTGGAAATTTATGGTTTTTGACGTCAATATAAAAATTTTGTGCATAGCTCCTTGTGGAATTGGTCTAGGGATACTTATTTAAACCCATGGTATATCCTAATGTAGCAAATTTTGCTTTTAAAAAATTTCAATTTTTGAGGATATATTATTCCTGTTTTGCCATAACAGCAATGTTATTAGATACTTGTGACACATAAACGAATCGTTTTTCTCATGATTTTCCCTCTAAATCGCGTTTTCTAAATGTTGAAGACAGGAGGAGCAAATAAAACGTATTTTTCAAAATCCTCCCCCGTTCCCAAATCAATATCACACTAGTGAAATTCCCCCCAGGAGAATTTTTTCCTATTCCAATGAACTTTTAAGTGTTTTTTGTACGGTTCGTATAGGATAAATAATAGGGTCTTTTACGCGAAATTACCCCCTTTTCGGGCCGAGGCAAAAACACCCGGTTTCGATCCGGAAGCGGAAGGACCGGATGGAATCGAAAAATAAAAAAAGTACAACAAGAAAGTCGACATCGAACCTCCCCGTCGCCCAATAATATCCATCAAATCCACGGAGGGAATATGTATGCATGTATACATGCGTGCGCGTAGGGGCGAAATGGTCGTTTATCAACTGTTTAATGGTTTGTGAACTTCGGTTGGCAACAATGAACGAGGAAGGAGGGTCGGGTCGCCATTTTCGAACTCTCACTCTCTCATTTTTTTTTTATTCAAATCAAACAAAATCGCCCCATCGATCAATCAATCGATCAATCAATATCCAATTATCCGGCAAATAAAAATCGCTCTCCGTCCCCTCCGGCCCTCCCCACCCGTGAGGATGGGATTTCCGTGTTTTTATTAAATTTTCGATTAAAACGCGCCCCCTTCGCATTAACGCCGGCTAATAAAAATTAATATAGGATCAAAGAGCGCTTTGTCGAAATTCGTTATTGTTTTAAGCAGTTACGTCGCCATTCACTTGTTTGCATTCCTAATTGAAAACGTGTGCTTTTAAGTTTTCTAAAGCGAATATTCTAAATGGAATATAAACAGAATATACACGCATATAGATACATGGGATGCATCAGATTATATTTGAGTTTTTAATCAGGATCGAGCTGCGCGCACACAGCGATCGCTTAGGGGATCGGAGATTTTTATTTGGTTTGGATTATCAAACCTTTGATGTATGCACATTTGTACGTACGGGACGTGCGGGAAAACATAAAAATTTTAATGTATTTCGTTAATTCTTCCACGATATCTACTTTAAATATCGAGTTGTTGATTGAATTAACAATTTTAAGCTATGTAACAATGTTAACAAAAATAGCTGTAATTGAGAAAAATTAAAGCAAAGAAGAGTAAAATTTTACCCAATTACTTATAAAAAATGAAACCACTAGAAAGACTGTAAAGTAAAAAAAATTGATTGAAATAAAAGCAAAATTTATTTACAACCATTAGTGAGCCTACGATACAAAAACTGGTATAGGGGTTTATATAGAATCAACAGCACCAATGTTAGAACCACCTGAATGGGTTTATTATTGAACAGCCCCAAAGATTGAAATGTTTTAGTTGCAAAAAATTTTGATGATACTAATGAGCAAAACATCATAACTGTCATAGTTCTACAGCAAAGAATTTGTCTTGCTGAAAAGTCACACACTAAATATGGATAAAACCTTGAAATTCCATCTGGGTACCGAGAAACACGAAACAAAGGCAGATCGATTATATACCAATGATTTAGAAAGGGAGGGAAGAGATTTTAAAGCTTGATTACAGTGTAAATGTGCCGTATAAAATTATAATTTCCTGTCTTAATACATTAGAACAGGGGTTGAAATTTAACTTTATAACTTAGGGGCTCCAAGTAGGCCGAGAAAAATATGAAAATTTTCTTTCTAAGGGGGTGAAATACGGGGACTGAAAGTTTTTTATGATAGCACTATTTTCAGGTACTTCCCGAGTAGTTAGGAAACTTTAAATGCTGCATGAGAACAGCTTAGACCCTCTTGAGTCGTTAGAAAAACTACTTATTACTACTACTACTACTACTACTACTGCTACTACTACTACTAATTAAATTGTATGAAAATCAGTTTAGCGAATTTTCCTTATTAATTTTGTAATTCAAATGGGGGAGAAATTTTCATTATTAAAAAACTTTGTGGGGTCGGGAAAAATATTTAGAATTGGTCGCTGATTTTTTTTGAACTAAAGTGGGTACTAAAAATTTTCTAATTTTTCTTTTGAAAAAGTAATATCGGTTCATTAACTGCTTTGGGAATTTTTGGAAGTGGCCTTTATTCTTGAGATGTCGGAATTTTGAAAAAATCCTTCAATATTGCCTTTTCTTTTTAATTAAATGACATTTAAAATCCATGGACTATCCTCAAAATATTTTTTTCACCAGGCTCATTACTTCTCGTGAGGAAATTTTCAAATTTGAGTCGACTCAAATGCTGTTTATGATGTAATAATAAATAATTGAGACCGATACTTTGGTTTATACTATATTTTGCATGTTTAAATAATTTAACCCGTTTCAATTTTCCATTACCGATGTTTGAACAACGCTTAAATTGCCTCAAATTTCTCAAATTAATTCTTAGGGATCACGAATTGTACCACAAAAAAATTATGTTCAGGCGGTTCAGAAAAATAATATAAATCCAAATTTCCCTTTCCGAGAAGGTGAAAATGTGGGTGAAATTTATTTAACAGCGCCCAAAGAGCCACGAATTTTAAACTTGGCACGCTTATAGACTAGACAGTGTGCTGGTTTAGAAAAATTCTATAGATCCGCATTTTCCTCTCTGAGGGTGTGAAATTTACTTAACAGTGCTCGACTAGGTATTAACTTTAAACATGACACGTTTATAACTTAAGTAACGAGGTGGTTCAGAAAAATACTCTTACTCCAATTTTCCCTTGGTGAAAATAGGGGTGAAATTTATTTAACACTGCCCAAATAGCTAAGGGAACCAGAAGCTTCAATTTAAATCATATTACTTGACAGATTCGTGATATTATTGTTATCAATTTGAATCTATTTAGAAATAATAAAAATTGGAATATTTTATAGCGCGAACTGTGTGATTTTCCGCCCATATTTCTGGGGGGCGGGGGGGGATTTTCTTTTGAAATATAGTTGTTAAATTCTGCTTGAGATTATATGCCCAGATGAAAATATACCTGCAGAATCTACATCACTCATTTCCTAAGAAGGGAAGACTAAATATGTAAGGAAGGTGTCCTTTACGGTACTCGGGAGATATTTTTGAAGTTTTTCCAGGTACAGAAAGCAAATTTCAGAAAATATGATTACTTAATTTCACTATTTAAGCAAATGAAAGGTCAGTAAGTAAAAATAATAAATACAAAGGAATAAAAATTCCGTACAATACTTAAAAGTTCCATCGACATGGGAAATTAGTCAAAACAGGGAATGTTAGTAAAATCCTCGACTCGTTAGGACTACCATGAAATTACAGCCCAAATATTAAATAATTTACAAAATAGATAACTGCCCGCGCCACGTAGTAAGAATTTCTGCCTGCATCAGAGGATAATGCGAAGCTAAAGAGAGTTTTTAGAGAAAAATTTATTTTAAATACAGATGAAATACCTAACAACTCCGGCGACACGTAATCCTTCCAATACACCCCTGCGGATTCTTTTAAGGACAACCCTCGAACTAACCGACTACCCCGATTAACCGCTTTTCCCTCTTCCAGGTGAAAGTGTGGTTCCAGAACAGGCGGACGAAGCACAAAAGGATGCAACAGGAGGAGGAGGCGAAGACGAACCACTCGAGCGGGAACAAATCCGGCTCCCCGAGTTCCCAACAGAACCCCCACCAATTGTCCAAGTGGAAAGAGGAGAACTCGGACGAGTACGGCGAGTACATAGACATGGACATGGAGGAAGACTGTGTTAGTGACGTCGAGAGTGAAACGTAAAACCACTCCGTGTAAATAATAACTAAGGGAGAGAGAGAGAGAGAGAGAGAGAGAGAGAGAGTGTGTGTGTGTATGTGTGAGTGTGTGTGTGTGAGCGAGAGAATGGGAGACAAGTGCCAAGTTGAGAGTGCCAAATACATACGAATGATACGAAGGATGATGTCGACGTCGTTATTACAGTGCCAACTTCTTTCCTCTCGTGAAGTTAGACGAGGGAAGAGGGAAGAGAGATCAAATGTACATACATAGGGAGGTTTATTTATTCGTTTGTCGATTTGTTTTTGTATTTATTTCTGTGTACATAGTCGATGTGTATGTATGTACGTAAGTTTTTTGTAGATGTGGTAAAATACTTTTGATAGGAACGGTTTGCGGTGGAAAATATTACCAGGAAAACACCGAACCCGGTGTCTCAAAGAAGGATCTTGAAAGCACGTTAAACAAATTTAATTCCCCCCATTTCTCCCTGCAATATTTTCCGCCCCATCACCTCCCAAGAGTACTTAAACGTAAATCATTTTTATTTCCTGTGATGTACCCCACCCTACCCCTCATGTAAATATGTATTTATTATTTTAACATATCTACAGTTTTGTAATACAAATTAACAATAATAATAGTATTGAACAAAAAATATGATGATCACGATGGAAAATCGATTCGTCGGGATCCCCACCGGCCAATCCCCTGGAAACAGGAGCGGAACTTGTAGAAATATGTTGAGTATAAGAATGTACTTAAAGAGACAGAAAAAACTTGTAAAAAGTACGAAATATAAAAGAATTTATCGAAGTCAGAAGGATATCGTTTTATTCAGCCATCGTCGAGTGTTAATATGTGATTTTTATTTTTAGGTTAAACAGTTTCAAAGGTAAGTAAACGTGTAGAACTTGAATTGTTCCTACGGCAAACAATAACTTTTAATGAAAGCGAGAGTTTCGGTACTTTTACTTTTCATGGAAAATTTCCCTCGACCAAACGTCAAGGATAAGTTCCTCGTAATAATTACGTTTTCAATGGGTATGAGGTACGGTGGAATAATTTGCTGGGAACGTTAATACTTTTACTTGTATTCCTCGTCGAAAAATTGTCTTTTCTCTGTTCTCGAACAGTTTCAATGCAATTTTTCCATAACTGTCGCAGGTTAAATAGCAAAATTTTTCAAATGGTAAATTATACCGACGCTGTCGCTTACAACATTTACGCGTTTTCTTTAAACACTTTATTCGCTTAGTTAGTGCATTCAGTGCATGCAGAATTACATTATATTGTAACACTCTTACATACAAGGAGGTTTTACTCTATTCTAATGTCAATATTAACATTTACAATCATATAAACAACTATTGTTTTTACATAAACAGCAACCTATACAATTCGTTACAATATGTAAGTAATCAATTAAGTTTAATGTGAGTAGTCAATTAAGTTTCAAGCTATTTCTGTCTGATTGTCCAAATATGAATGCGCATCTCTCATTTCAGTACCAGTGTCGCTCGTCATATTAAAATAATAATAAATAAATTATTATAACTCTAATTTTTTTGAAACTTCCCAAGGATATTTATCGATGTACATTTAAGATGTTCAGTAAGTTTTAGTTTTCTATTTTTTGATCTTTCATCTTTTGTTTCGATGCTCATTTTCCAAAATTTGTAAAAACTGTTTCTGCTTCTCCATTTTTTTTGAAATTTCTATTGATTTTAACAACATTTCGGTAAGTTACAACTCATTACTTAACAAACCTTTTAAAGTAACACTCATGTTTCACCTCGAATGACTTGAAACTCGTGCTTAATGACATTCACAAAATTGTAAAGGAAATACTTCAACCATAATTTAGTTGAAACTCCACTTAAATATTGAATACAGTACATTTAAAGAGTTAAGGAAGTTTCAGCACAGTATCTATCAAATTTTCCAAAATATGAAGGCGCATTTTTCGTTTTTGCACTTATGCCCTTCGTTATTTTCAGAAATTTCTTAGAAAACTATTGCTACTCTTACTTTGTTGAAGCTGCAACATGACACATAAGTAACTTTTGTAATGTCCATTTTTGGGTTTACTAACATTTTTTCTTAATATCATGTTACATTTACGTATTTCGCTGCTGAGCCTTAAATTACTTGATGAGCAGTGAATGAAATCCTTGAATTATTATTTGACTCACACATCACCAATTTCAGGCAAAAATGTTGCGATAAAATTAATTGAAGTATTGTATGACAATACGTTATCGTTATTAATTTTTAAAACCATCAAATCATTAATATTTATCTGAAAAGTGTATCTATAAACAACATAATTAAGTATAAAAACATGTGCATAATTATCACACCACTGATACATATATGAATATGTAATTTAATCTACCAATTCATACAAGGTCAATTATCTCTAAAAATAAAAGGATGATTCATTCAAATGCAACAAAGGAACATTATTTAAATCCAGTTGTGAACAAAACAACTGACGAAAATTAACTTATTTTTGTAAGAAAAATATTTCACTTCGTTTTGAGATAATGGATGGCGTATTCCTCTATGAACATGTGAGGTCTTATCCTAGTTTACTCCTGAAAAGAAATTTCTGCAACTAAAACTCCTTTGAATCACCTCTAAGCTGTTAGCTGAAATGCATGTTGTCAGTAAGTTTCAGTTCATAACCTAGCGATATTTCTGAAGTAAGTCACGTGTTTCACCATGAATGGCATGAAATTCATGCTTGGCGTATTCAAAAAATCGTAAAGGCAATATGGCAACTCCAATTTACTTGAAACTCTGCAAAGATATTAAGGAACTTTCATTTAATGAGTTGAGTAAGTTTCAGTCCAGTATCTATTGAGTTTTCCAAAATATGATTGCGCATTTATAGTCTCGGTACTCGTGTTCCTATTCCTTTCCAAAAATTCTAAAAACACTATTGCTACTCTAATTTTAATAAAATTTCGTAATAGTATTATCTAAAACCTACTGAAGACTTTTAAATGGGATCAGTTTTCTTGTTTTTCAAAATTTCCGAAATACAGACGTTTGTCCTTCGTTTCGATCTTGTCTTTTCCAAAAATTTGTAAAAGCGATTACTGCAATATTATTTTCTTTGAAACTTTACCCAATTGTTAAGTAAAGTATATTTGCAATGTTAATTAAATTTCAGCTCATGAATCATCAAATTTTTTGAAATAAGACGTGTTTTACATGATGAAAACATAAAAAAAATCACTATCACTCACTGTACGCCGGATGATATCCACTTTTCATTCTCAAAATTGATTAGAATGTTTCTAATTCGTTTACTGAACGGAAGATATTTTGGTTCTTTTTGCTCGGGCGTCAGATGCAATGTTGCTTGGCAATTTACCATTTTAGCCTACCTTAATTATAACTTTAGTTACAACCCCCCCCCCCATGACATGGTAATGTATGTAAATGGGTGAAATGGTTTGTATTCCTTTCAGAGGTTAGTACATCGACTATGTTCTGTCGAATGTTAAGTGTTGATGGGAAATTCGCGATCGACTAATGGCCCCTCCGAAAAAATTCAAATTGCCCGCCATCGTTTATACGGCCTGCCGATAAATCAAGACGGAATGGAATTTACGGCCGGTTATAATGGGCGCTTCTCTTCGTCGTTAAACAAACTGAAGAGATAATTAGTTTAGGTGGAACACGTCGGAGGTTATTTAGGGCTTATAATACGTGTAGATTTAAAAAAAAGTGCATTATGTGTTTATTTTTACGCGTTAATTGCTTTCTTAACGGCCGAGTTTTATCGTCGAAGTTTCGGCCATAGTCGCCGAGAGGGGAAATGGGAAATTGTGTTCTCACCATCGGTTTTGTTAACAAATTGCTACTTTCGCGTCTTTAGGCCGGTTATTACGTGTAGGGCAACGTATATTTTAGGTGCTTGTGGCACTGCGTGTAACAGTCTGAAGGAGAACGAAGTAGTGTCAGGGCTTGGGAAAGGTATGACAGATTAACATGCTTTGCTCATTTTTAGTTTGAACACAACTCCTCTTTGCTTACCAGTATTGACGCCTAGTTACATCCTTTGGGATAAATTCAGAACTCGGTAAAATTTAGCTAATTTCATTAGCTAAAATTCAGCTTGTAAGAAGATAAAGTGTTTAAGTACAGGTCTTTCCAAGCGCACTTGGAAGAGCTAAAATAATCCTTAAAAGTCACTTGAGCCCAAAAAGATGTCTCTGCACCGGTCCAAAGCAAGACCGTCTTAAAATTTTGACGTCCATAGTAATACGCTCCATTTGGGGAATGGGCCAGTCATAAGAAGGTAAAATCGAGTCGTTTTCTGGAGGTGAACTTGCCAGTAAATTATCGAACAAGGATCCCACCCCTAGAGCAACAGACGGTTTCTCGAAATAATTTCCAGTCTGTTTAAGTAGCCTGTCAAAAGGGATATGAGAAAGGGAATTTGTAAGTATGTTGTGAAAGTATTTATTTACACATTACTATTATTTCTACATTCCACACGCACTAACAGATTTTCGAACTGAAAGAAATTTCCTGGTGATGTTCATATAAGGAAGCAATAACAATAGAAACGAACGTACACTTCCAGGACTAAAAAATCTCCCAGATCCTCCCGATAAGAGCGAGAATTATCGCGACATCTCAACAGGAAGGAGATTATATTTCCAATGGGTTCTGACCGAATGACCCGGAGGAAAAACACATCACGAGAGAACGAGAATCGTGTACGGGACCGTCTTTTCGAATTTATGTCCGGCAGAAAAGCCCGACGGCCCGTGTAATCGGACACTCGGACACACCTCACGCCTTCCTTTTTGTTTTCGTTCGTTTCCACTCATTTCGAGAGTAAATCGTATACGAATCGATTTAACGAGACGTCGATTCGATCTAATGGAATGCTTTACATCGAGGATGGTCGTCGGCCGTCGGCGTAACGACGTGCGTAAATCCCCGGGGCTGAAGATGGCGAAACGCGGTGACGAAACTTTCGAATGCGAAGGGATTCAGAGAACGTGGAGCGTCTGCGGAAAGTTCGTGTCAGTGTGAAAAGCTCCAACGGAAAACGTCGGAAATCTGAAGGGCAAAGTCCTTCACGACCTCGAATCCATAGGAAATTGAGAAAATTAATGAAAATACTGTAACGAACGCCCTGTATAGGTTGCTATGTAAAAACAATTGTAGTTGTTTATGTGATCGTAAAATGTTAATACTGACATAGGTTGTACGTAAAACTGCTGTAATTTTAGGAGAGTAAAGCCAAATTGTATGTAAAAGTGTTACAATTGGGGGCCTGTCCGGGATTTGGTGAACCGAAATAGCGGATAAAGGTTTGGTGGACCTGGGATGGCGTACATAAGTAATGGCGATAACACGCAGCGGAGAGGCAAGAAGTAGAACTTGTACGTCGTTGTGGAGTTGTTAAACAGCTGGCGCAACTCGAAACACTACAAAATCCGAAGCTAAGTACCATCACACATACACACCACTATAACACCGAGGTTTAGGTTAACCTGAATAGGTCTAGATTTAGGAAAACACTCGAATGGATTAATTGCGTGCGGCGTACACTCACATTCGTAACTCGTATTGGGAGACGGGCGCTGTTCATCTTTGGTACAAGAATTGGTGATGGTGAACCACTGGGTTGTGCGTCTGGAGCCATGAAGCAGTTGTTGGGGATTTCAGTAACTGCAGGAGCAGCAGAGGATTTCAAGAGACAGGTCCCTCTTCTACCTGGAGCATTGGATGGGATTGGTCATCCCTGGTGTCTTTGATGGTCAGAAAGAGGATTGGCCTGCTTGGAGGATTTCAAGAGACAGGTCCCTCTTCTACTTGGAGCATTGTTTGGGATTAATCACCCCTGGTGTCTTTTATGGCCAGAAAGAGGATTGGCCTGCTTGGTTTCGATTTGCTGCTGATGAATTTTTGTACAGGATTTGCAGTCCAACCCGCTCAATGGAGTTAATCACACACATACACATGCATACAATTTCACATGTACTTGCAATTTACTTACAAATGGATTTGGCAAGGATGCTGGCGTGTTTTGTTTGATTTTTAGATCAACTATGGCGAGATTCCTGGAGGTGAACATCGCCTGGAGAGGACAACTGGCTCTCGATGGATAAGTTCTGGCGGAATTTCCGAAGATGAACATCGTCAGAAAAGGAGGAAACAACTGCTCTCGATGGACAAGCTCTGGCGGAATTTCTGAAGATGAACATGGTCTGAAAAGGAGGGGACAACTCGCCCCAGTGGACAAGCTTTAGCGGAGTTTGCGAAGAGGAACATCGTTTGGAGAAGAGAAGATACACTACTGCCTTCCCACAAGTTTTACCGTGGTTTCCTTTGGGTTCGAGCGGATGCTGAGGCAGGTGCACAATGCTCCACGGAAGTGATCATTAAGTCATCATTGTGACACATACTCTTTAATGCACTTTCTCCAACGGAAGACTTCGAATGAGAATTTCGGAAGAGGCGTCATTCGCTGATATGGTGTGCTGTGGAAGTAGATCGTCCGAGGGTCGAGGGCGACCCTGAAGAAGGGGAGGGATAGTGTAACGAACGCCCCGTATAGGTTGCTATTTTATGTAAAAACAATTGTAGTTGTTTATGTGATCGTAAAATGTTAATACTGACGTAAGTGTAGAGCAAAATCTTTTTGTACGTAAAACTGCTGTAATTTTAGGAGAGTAAAGCCAAATTGTATGTAAAAGTGTTACAATACATTTTGACCGGTAAGCAAAATTTAAAAACAAATTTCAATTGATTGCTGTAAATGGTGATTTTAATAATTTGCACAAGTTTTTTTTGACTACTGGCACACAAGAGCAACACAATTTTTTTCCAATTTTATAATAAACAACTTTCAAGTTTCCAGCTATTTATTAACTGGCATACATTTAGAACATTAATGACAAAACTAATTTTCCCGTAGAAAGAGAAATTCTTAGTTACAGTAATTTATGTTTCATATTGAAGCCGCTAAACTATAAAGCGTACAAAGTGTAAAGTCAAATAAGTCTGTTAAATAAGTCTTAACCTTCTCTTACCCTTACGAGTTAAGAGAAATTTGGAGCTTTTAAGCAAAATAAACGTCGCCACTAAACAAAAAGTTATTTCAGGAAGATCATATAATGGTAATACTTCAGGCTTCTGAGAAAGTATTGAAATTACAAGCGTAAGCTTAACACAGCCATCTCCTCGCCCTCTCACTGGTGAAATTTCGGGGCTTTTCGAACCTCCATGACCGTAAATGTGCCGATTTTCATATTCCTTGTGTTTACGGCGTCAGAATTTTGATCAGTACTTACTGTTCCTTACTAAACCGAATTTAAGCTGCGCATGCGCGACAGTCCCGATGTTTAATCTCACTTGTTGTTTAAATCACTTGTAAACCAGCTTGTTTAATTGTTTTTACAAAAGTGGTCTCGTGACGATCTTATCACCCATGTATCGTTTCAGTTTTCCGGGCGATCGATGTTTCCTAACCAGTGCGCATCAGTCCGGCGCTCCTGAAAAGTGTTGCCAACACGAAACACCTGAAATACCCCAATATCGTTAACAAATGGCCGGTACAAGTACCGAGGTGGGTATAATAGCGACGACTTCAACAATTACATCGTGACGTAAGCCATTAATTATAACCTAACCTGTGGTTAGGACTTAACAAGCTGTCACTAGCAGATTGTTAGCGGGTTATTTATGAGAATTTAAACGCGCTGACTACTTCTCCTCTTCTTTCTCTCCCCTTCTCGCTCGTCCTCTCGTCCGATGGGAGCAGCAGAGACGTAGCCGAGAGGATATGGGTGGAGAGAATCTTCGGATTTTATTTATTTTCAGAGCATCCATTATGGAACGTTCTTCGCTCATTTACTATGCGTTTTGATGGTCGTTCGAGGATTTCGAAATTAATTTTCTCAATAGTACTATAATTTGGAAAGTAATACTTTTTAATGGCAATATTGCAACTGAGGGAACCGATTTTCTATCCCAACTACTTCTATGAGTAACTATTAGTATGCTTATCTTTTGTGAGATTTACTGACGGTTCTTATTTTAAATTTTATGTCAAATATGTTCAAAAATATTGATTTTCTTATGGGAATATTTAAGAAGAATTCTTAAGGGATTCCTTAAACATGACTGGTTTAACTTTTACTCTCATTATCACAGCTTCGACGGAAACTAAACTTTTTGTAAATTTTCTGTAAATTCAATTTTGACAAAATTCGGGGAGGGGTTTCCTATATACTTCGTTATACGTAGTAGAAAATTTCACGTGATGATATAAACAACTTTCTGAGCTATGACCTTAGATTTGAGCAGAATACCATTAGTAAAGCAAACCACATGTTTCATGACTCATAGAAAATTTTCTGTTACTTCAATTTTAACAAAACTCTGGGAGGTGTTTCCTATAACCTTCGTTATGATTTGTAGAAAATTTCAAGCGATAACGTAAACAACTCTCTGAGTTATGACCTTAGATTTGAGCAGATCTCCATCAGGGAAACAAACCGCATGTTTCACGAGTCATAGAAATGTTTTGAACAACCAAATTTCACCAAAACTTTGTTGGTGTATTGGTACGAGTGTGGTTATTGGATATAGAAACTCTCAGCTGATTACATGAACAATTCTCTGAGTTATGATCTTATACTTGATTCATCATCAGTATAACAAATCACGTGTTTGAGGACTCATAGAAAATTTTCTGTTAGTTCAATTTTAACAAAATTCTGGGAGGTGTTTCCTATAGGGTACGTTATAAGTTGTACAAAATTTCAAGTGAGGGCATAAACGACTTTCTGAGTTATGACCTTGGATTTGAGCAGAACTCCATCAATAAAGCAAACCGCACGTTTCACGAGTCATAGAAAAAAGTTGAATGATTAAATTTGACCAAAATTCTGTTGGTATGTTGATACAAGTGTGGTGATTGGATATAGAAACTTTCAGCTGACTACATGATCAATTTCCTGAGTTATGACCTTATGCTTGATTCGTCATCAGTATAGTAAACTACGTGTTTCACGACTCATAGAAAATTTTCTGTTAATTCAATTTTAACAAAATTCTGGGAGATGTTTCACATCAACTTTGTTATAAGTTGTAGAAAGTTGCAAGTGATGATATAAACAACTTTCTAAGTTATGACCTTAGATTTGAGCAGACCTTCAATAAAGCAAACCTCACGTTTCACGAGTAGTAAAAAAATTTTGAATAATCATATTCGACCTAAATTCTGTTAGTTTATTGATACGAGTGTGGTTATTGGCTACAGAAACTCTCAGCTGAGAACATGAACAATTTTCTGAGTTATGGCCTTATACTTGATTCATGATCAGTATAGCAAACCAAGTGTTTCTGGACTCGTAGGAAATTTTCTCTTAATTCAGTTGTAACAAAATTCAGGGAAGTGCTTCACGTCAACTCTATTATAAGTTGTAGAAAATTCTAAGTGATAATATAAACAACTTTCTGAGTTGTGACCTTAGATTTGAGCAGATCACCATTTGTAAAGCAAACCGCAAGTTTCACGAGCAATAGAATTTTTTTGAAAAATTAAATTTCGACAAAACCCTGTAAGATGTTTGATACAGGTTTTGTTATGAGCTGTAGAATGTTTCAAATGAATACGTAAACGCGTTTTTAAGTTATGACTGAATGTTTGAACAGATCGCCTTGATCTACGCAACGCAAGTCTCATAAGTCAAAATATTTTTGAAAATTTTATTTTGGATCTAAGATTGTACAAAAGTGAAGAGCAGAGGATGATTAGAAGCGACACTCTTGTTACGCCTTTACATCTTTCCTCAAACGGGCACCTCCTTTGCTTCTCTAAGTGATTCTCGATCCCAACCGTTCCTCCTTCTAAAGTAAAGAGTTTGACAGCTCGACATCGCCCCCCGATCAATCTAATATTATTACTCTTAGCATCACGACATCTATCGTTCTATATCTCGATTATCCCCTCCCGCCATTCTCGATATCTTCATCTATCCCGTGCTTCCGGGCTAAAGAACGAGGAGATCCTGCACGCGAGATCCGATCGGATCACGATGGTTTAAAATCGATGCGAAGGGGAAATGTGCACGTAAGATCCCCCGAGGGAGGCGTCGTAATACACACCTTTACGGAGGTCGGGGGCGCATTTTTATACCGCCAGGGAGTTTTTCGCCTCTGCGGTAAATCTGTTTGGCTAGCTCGTCGGGATGGCCGTTAAACGAGCGAATCATCGGGTGTATGAAATGTATGGAAATTAGGGGGATGAGGTACGCAGAGCGTTTACATGAAACGTGTTATTGGGAGGGGAGAAGAGGGAAAATAGGTGGGAGATGGCGTGGGTATTTCTTTCGGTCTCGCTGCGTGCGTGGATGAGATTTCATTAACGTAAAGGGTGTTAAATTCTTAGTAATACTGACAAGGAAGTGTAATCAATTGTATCGATCCTGGACGCCCTAAGTTGCCCTCAGGAGTAACTGGGTAACAAAATTTGGAGCAGCGAGGCATTTCGTAACATTTCTCGACGAATCAATTAACGTTAATGCATAAATTTAAATGTATAAACCTTCGTTGTGTCAACCATTACGAGCGCGAAAAAGAGCGTTAACTTATAACCGTCCGATTAAAATTTCAATCAATTTATTGTAAACCCGCTCTAATTTATGTTACCTAATTGGTGCGTGGGCTCTCGACTCTTTCAATTAACACGCGAAGTTGTGTCGATATTTTTGTAATGGCCGTAAATACCGTTAATCGCTTGTGTTGTACGATTTATAATTAATTAATTTGTCGATATGATTGATCGCGCCTCTCAATAAGCGACCCGGAGTTAATTCGACGTTATGAAAGAATTCTCTTCTGCTCTCGAGCGGAGAATTTCTTCGATTATCCGTACAATTAAATTATTTATAGTTACAGTACAATGAACCGATGGGGAATCGTCGTAAATTCGACTATTAGCGTGAAAACACCTACAAATTAATTATTATGGCCAATTAACGATTGTTCCACGGTCATTATTTATGAAGGATTTGACATCTTATTAGACTTTCTTTATATGAGGATGATAAATCTCAACGCCTTGAATATTTTATTTGAAACTTGATACGTTCTTGTCTACGTTTATACTGCTATCTGTTGTGAATGACACGTGAGGGAGGTTAAAGAAACGAGAGGTACAAGAATGTGAAAGTGATAACGAAAAAAATTCAGTATTACATCATGGCCTGAACTTTTGATCAAATAATTAATTTTATAATGACACTTCTAATCTAAGGAGACGTTATTACTGTTTGGAATTTTAGTGTTTTTTTGTGTCGAGCAGTGTATAGGTACAAAAAACTACATTGCGATGAGAAATCCTCATTAATCATTAATTCGGGAATTTATTTATCACCGATATTGGCGTAATGCGTTGGAACATAAATCATAACGTTTAATAGAAAATAGGATTTATAAATAATTCGAGGTTTAATGTGTCAATTATTTATCATTTGCTCAAAGAAACAATTTACTGGGAAAGTTTGGAGAAGCAGTCCACTACCATAATTTTTAAAAGCCATTATAATTCAGTTCACATGTAATTTCGTAAGCAAAATCAAGAAGTCGAGTAGATTTCATAGGGATTCCACACAGAAACCATCACAAAATATTCTCAGAGGATCTGAGCTGGGGAAAATTGCTGATAACTGGTGCTAATAAATTACTATTCAATGTTTTACGTCTAGCCACTTTGCATTGAATTCAACGGAAACTTTATAGATTACAGTAGAATACAATTTTTATGTCAAAATGAACGTGTACAGAACAAGATATTTACCTTGTGAACATTTTCATAATCGGTCCTGAAATGTCGAGTCGATAGGCCCAACGGCCATTCTACCTTCCATATCTCGGAAAGCAAACGTCGTAGGAAAGAAATTCCTTCACTCCCGGCATCAGGGAAGTATCCCCTTTCGATCGACACCCCAATTTTGAAAATCTAATTTTTCGGCGATTTTGGAGAAAATCGCAAGGGGTTAACCTTCCTATTTTTCGGCCTCAAAATATGAACTTTGGAATTTTTGTATGAAACTCGCAGGGTAGCTCAAATAGACGATTCTAAGCCATATGGCGTCAATTTCAACTCGATAGGAACAACGGTTTTCGAAATATCGCGATTTTTCCAAAATAGAAATTCCCCTCCATTCTACCTTCCATATCTCGGAAAGCAAACGTCGTAGGAAAGAAATTCCTTCACTCCCGGCATCAGGGAAGTATCCCCTTTCGATTGACACCCCAATTTTGAAAATCTAATTTTTCGGCGATTTTGGAGAAAATCGCAAGGGGTTAACCTTCCTATTTTTCGGCCTCAAAATATGAACTTTGGAATTTTTGTATGAAACTCGCAGGGTAGCTCAAATAGACGATTCTAAGCGATATGGCGTCAATTTCAACTCGATAGGAACAACGGTTTTCGAAATATCGCGATTTTTCCAAAATAGAAATTCCCCTCCATTCTACCTTCCATATCTCGGAAAGCAAACGTCGTAGGAAAGAAATTCCTTCACTCCCGGCATCAGGGAAGTATCCCCTTTCGATCGACACCCCAATTTTGAAAATCTAATTTTTCGGCGATTTTGGAGAAAATCGCAAGGGGTTAACCTTCCTATTTTTCGGCCTCAAAATATGAACTTTGGAATTTTTGTATGAAACTCGCAGGGTAGCTCAAATAGACGATTCTAAGCCATATGGCGTCAATTTCAACTCGATAGGAACAACGGTTTTCGAAATATCGCGATTTTTCCAAAATAGAAATTCCCCTCCATTCTACCTTCCATATCTCGGAAAGCAAACGTCGTAGGAAAGAAATTCCTTCACTCCCGGCATCAGGGAAGTATCCCCTTTCGATCGACACCCCAATTTTGAAAATCTAATTTTTCGGCGATTTTGGAGAAAATCGCAAGGGGTTAACCTTCCTATTTTTCGGCCTCAAAATATGAACTTTGGAATTTTTGTATGAAACTCGCAGGGTAGCTCAAATAGACGATTCTAAGCCATATGGCGTCAATTTCAACTCGATAGGAACAACGGTTTTCGAAATATCGCGATTTTTCCAAAATAGAAATTCCCCTCCATTCTACCTTCCATATCTCGGAAAGCAAACGTCGTAGGAAAGAAATTCCTTCACTCCCGGCATCAGGGAAGTATCCCCTTTCGATTGACACCCCAATTTTGAAAATCTAATTTTTCGGCGATTTTGGAGAAAATCGCAAGGGGTTAACCTTCCTATTTTTCGGCCTCAAAATATGAACTTTGGAATTTTTGTATGAAACTCGCAGGGTAGCTCAAATAGACGATTCTAAGCGATATGGCGTCAATTTCAACTCGATAGGAACAACGGTTTTCGAAATATCGCGATTTTTCCAAAATAGAAATTCCCCTCCATTCTACCTTCCATATCTCGGAAAGCAAACGTCGTAGGAAAGAAATTCCTTCACTCCCGGCATCAGGGAAGTATCCCCTTTCGATCGACACCCCAATTTTGAAAATCTAATTTTTCGGCGATTTTGGAGAAAATCGCAAGGGGTTAACCTTCCTATTTTTCGGCCTCAAAATATGAACTTTGGAATTTTTGTATGAAACTCGCAGGGTAGCTCAAATAGACGATTCTAAGCGATATGGCGTCAATTTCAACTCGATAGGAACAACGGTTTTCGAAATATCGCGATTTTTCCAAAATAGAAATTCCCCTCCATTCTACCTTCCATATCTCGGAAAGCAAACGTCGTAGGAAAGAAATTCCTTCACTCCCGGCATCAGGGAAGTAGCCCCTTTCGATTGACACCCCAATTTTGAAAATCTAATTTTTCGGCGATTTTGGAGAAAATCGCAAGGGGTTAACCTTCCTATTTTTCGGCCTCAAAATATGAACTTTGGAATTTTTGTATGAAACTCGCAGGGTAGCTCAAATAGACGATTCTAAGCGATATGGCGTCAATTTCAACTCGATAGGAACAACGGTTTTCGAAATATCGCGATTTTTCCAAAATAGAAATTCCCCTCCATTCTACCTTCCATATCTCGGAAAGCAAACGTCGTAGGAAAGAAATTCCTTCACTCCCGGCATCAGATACACCTCTTTTTTGACCTCTTGCGTGGGCCATATTGTATTTTAACACATCTATCCAATTCTTCTCATCTCCTTCCATCTTTGATCAGCGGTCGCAGAATAGCCACTTATACATAAACCTACGAGACAATTGTAAATATCCATTTTCCTCGTCCTGGACGTTCATTTTTGGGTTACTCCCAACTATAGTTATTGAAATGATGCCTTATACTATTTATAACCAATGAAAAAGCAGAGGAACATGAATTTTTTTAACCCGTCTTAATTTTGATCGTAGAAAATGTTGAAAGGAGGATTCATCGTAGGATACTGTTGCTGTTTTAGTTGTGAGATTTTGAAAGTTGTAGAAAATACCAGAAAGAAATTCCTAATCTCGAAATTTGAATTACGATGGAATCTCCTACCGACACGCGGTTATACTGGAGTTTGTTACGTATAATATAAAATATATATCGCCATTGATGAAGATAAATACCCACATTTCATTTTTAAATCATTATCCAATCTATTTTTGTAATTGTTTGCCGATTTTCAAAAAATATCCGAATAATTACTAAAATTTAATATTACCAAACACGATTTCCATCGAGTAAATGGAACATATGTGATGCATGTACATTTCCTGAATTAATTTTGTTCCTATTACGTTCTGCTGGATATTTTTCGAAATGAAAGGCCATTCCAAAATTACAAAAATCTCTGCCAACAAAATGCGGGTCATTATTTAACTATTCGGTAGTGTAGGTAGCTTTTAGGTAAACAAAAAAACAAAAAATTGTGTAAGATTGCATGAACGAGCTGAATGAATCGCCGATATATTTAGAAATCGTTTGTAATCAGACATTTTCCCGTTTCATTGTTTTTTATAATGTCCAAATTTTATATGAAAAATGAAAACAAAAAATCATTGTCCAAAAATAAGCTCCCTAGACGTGTTCAGTCTGGTCGAAACCAAGAGATGTACACGTGACAACTATGGCCTGGTTATTTTTGGACAAACCCTCTGTATAAATATTTAAAAGTCCATATTAACTATAATCTTAAAAACAAAATGACAATGTTAATACACATTTACCTGCCGCATTGGGTTTTCAAGAAAATTGCTGCCCGAACTGTTTTATTAAGAGAATAGATACTAAAATGAAAAAAAATTAAAGTATTACCTTATTACAGACCTAGTCATAATTTTACTCTAGTTGTTAAAAAGTAACCGATTAGCAGCAATCTTTTTGGGATTTCAGCTGAAATGTGTATGGATAGGAAAATTTATACATCTTTTTCGTAATTATGTTGAAATATTTATGTTACTTATTCATCAGTTAGATAATTTGCATTAGTGTTAACAATAATATCGCTTTAAAGCCATTTTCTAATGAAAATTGGGAATAAATAAATCATATGCGAATCGTTTTTATTTTACGACACCCCTACCTACTAAATCAGTTTAAAACTTTAAATATACATAAATACGAAGTATTTGGGTAAGAATCGTCTCCTACAAACAAAATGAGCAAAAATTCTACGAGATTGGCAACCAAATATACAGCCGGTCTCGGTATCTCTACACCTCCTCGCTCTTCTGCCATCCTGACACGAGATTCGGTTTTAAATTTCGAAAAATCTTATTGGAAACATTCCAAATTAGATTTAAAATCAGGAATTCCTACCAGGGTAGCAGGAGTGCGAAGAGGTGTGGAGGTATCAAGAACGGCGACCAATCAGACGAATGTCGCCATATTTGGGGCGTGTCCCACTGATCGTCGCTCGAATACCTCCACACCTCCTCGCTCTTCTGCTATCCTGGTACGAAATTCTGTTTTAAATTTTAAAAATCTTATTGGAAACATTCGAAAATTATATTTAAAATGCCGATTTGCTACCAGGATAGCAGGAGTGAGAGGAGGTGTGGAGGTATCAAGAACGGCGACCAATCAGACGAATGTCGCCATATTTGGGGCGTGTCCCACTGATCGTCGTTCGAATACTTCCACACCTCCTCGCTCTTCTGCTATCCTGATACGAGATTCTGTTTTAAATTTCGAAAAATCTTATTGGAAACATTCCAAATTAGATTTAAAATCAGGAATTCCTACCAGGGTAGCAGGAGTGCGAGGAGGTGTGGAGGTATCAAGAACGCCGACCAATCAGACGAATGTCGCCATATTTGGGGCGTGATCAACTGATCGCCGGTCGAATACCTCCACACCTCCTCGCTCTTCTGCTATCCTGATACGAGAATCTGTTTTAAATTTCGAAAAATCTTATTGGAAACATTCCAAATTAGATTTAAAATCAGGAATTCCTACCAGGGTAGCAGGAGTGCGAGGAGGTGTGGAGGTATCAAGAACGCCGACCAATCAGACGAATGTCGCCATATTAGGGGCGTGACCAACTGATCGCCGGTCGAATACCTCCACACCTCCTCGCTCTTCTGCTATCCTGGTAGGAGATTCTGTTTTAAATTTCCAAAATCTTATTGGAAACATTCGAAATTTAGATTTAAAATGACGATTTGCTACCAGGATAGCAGGAGTGCGAGGAGGTGTGGAGGTATCAGGAAAGGCTACCAGCGTGGCGCGCCAAATAAATTTTGACATTCGACAGATTTATTGAGTGGTGTATATTTGGTTGCCTATCTAGTATAGTTGTTATATTTTTCCCATTCCCTTTGAAGGAAAATGAAGCAACATAAACGAAATAAAACACGATTGTGAAGAAAAAACACTTTATTTACAATACAAAGCACAATCCCGAAGCATCATTCGGTCAAAAACGTAATACTGTACCTATTCGAACCGCGCTTATAAATGTACTTAATTATTTGCCAGCTATACATTTAAAAACAAAGAAATATAAGCAGAACGAGACTCTACCTCTAACAAATCATAATATAGGTACAAACGAAGGGTGCATCAATCTAACCCTCTCCCTTCATTTGCTTACAACAATAGAGGTCGCGAGACATTTTACAATATGTACAACACTTAATTTTTGTACATGGTAACGTTAGTAAAAAATAAATCTTCTAAACTAAATGACCCAGAAGCGGTATTGTTAAGTTAGAAATAGATGTGAATGATCGAAATGATATCATATACATGTACAAGCAACTTGTAATTCAAGATATTGCCGATTAAAAGTCGTAAGAGTCGCTGTCGTCCTTCTGGACTCTGAAGATCAGCTTATACCAACCCAGTAAACCTGAAGACAGGAGAAGACAAATTAATATCAGAATTTCATTAGTCGTTTGATAAAAATTTTGTCTTTGATCATGTGGACGATTTGTCGACAATAAACGTCCTGTCAGTCATTACATAATCGGTACAAAGTCCTTAAACATGTGCAATATCCTTACCCAGTGGTTTTCCCACAGGTTCATTATTACAGACGGTCCAAAGGTCCTAGCAGGATTGATGCTGGATCCAGTGTATTGAATCTGAAACATCGAAAGTTGTGGGTTAATTAAAAGCAACGTGGTAGAAGTTATTATTTGATCGAGACACAAAAGAAACGAATGGTAGACTCAAAATTCGAATGATAGATGCTCTACTTACCCCACACATGTGTGCAGCGGTGATTACCAAACCGATGGCCAAGGGAGCTGATCCCTTGATGTCCTTCCTGCGTGGGTCGCAGACGCCGTGGATGACGAAGAGCAGGAGGAATGTCAGGATAGCCTCCATCAGGAGACCCTGGAGCAGAGTTATCTCACTCCTTACGGTCGTCAGGCCCAAGTTGCCAATCTTGTCTTCCGGCACACAATTGCCTAAAAATCAAGAATATACCATTTAGACAAAGAAGGAGGAGTTTACAGGCAGTTACACATAGATATTTTTCATATATATTTTTGTGTAGCCCAGCTTCAAATGGGTAACTCCTATAATTTTGGAAATACAAGTTTTTCGTTGCGTCCCTGATATTCAGGACCTCACAGAGTAGGACCAATAGACGATTCTAAGCCCAATGGCGTGAATTTTAACTCGATGGGAACAACGGTTTTCGAAATATTCCCATTTTTCCAAAAAAGAAATTCCCCTCCATTCTACCTTCCATATCTCGGAAAGTAAGCATCGTAGGAAGGAAAATCTTCCATTCCTATTATCATGGAAGTGTCCCCTTTCGATTGACACCCTAATTTTGAAAATATAATTTTCAAGCGTTTTTGGAGAAAATCGCAAGGGGTTAACCTTCCTATTTTTCGGCCGCAAAATGTGAATTTTGGAATTTCCATATGAAACTCACAGAGCAGGTCCAATAGACGATTCTAAGCCCCATGGTGTGAATTTCAACTTCATAGGAACAACGGTTTTCGAAATATCGCTATTTTTTCAAAAAAGAAATTCCCCTCCATTCTACCTTCTATATCTCGGAAAGTAAGCATCGTAGGAAGGAAAATCATTCTTTCCTAGCATCATAGAAGTGTCCCCTTTCGATTGACACCCTGATTTTGAAAATTAATTTTCAGCCTTTTTGGAGAAAATCGCAAGTGGTTTATCTTCCGTTTGTTCGGCCCAAAAACGTAAAATTTGGAAATTCCACGTGAAATTCATAGGATAGGTCAAGTAGAAGATTCTAAGCCGTATGGCGTTAATTTCAAGTCTATAGACATAACCGTTTTAGTAATATCGCGATTTTTTCCAAATAAAAAAATCCCCTCAATTCTACCGCTCATATATCCGAAAGTAAAGGTTGTAGGAAAGACAAACTTTTTCTCCTGGCATCAGGGAAGTGTCCCATTCGATTGGCACCCCAATTTCGAAAATCTAATTTTCGGCGTTTTTGGAAAAAATCCAAGGGTGGTTCACCAAAAAGGTTCCAACGCTATGGTACAAATTTGAACGCGTTAAGCCCAAGGGTTTCGTTCTTGAGCTACAGAAATTTTTGTATAACTTTTTTCTACAGACTAATACAAATAGATAGATGTAAGACTTTTCTCGCCTTTGATTCTATGGGCTAATGTAGTTACTCGGTCGAATTTCGTTAAAATTTACTTATCTCTTCGTTATTTCGCAAAATGGCACTACTCTAGCTGTGTCGATTTACATTATTATTTAATATTGAGATCATAAGAATACAGGCAAATAAACGTTCCTCTTCTCTTAACTCCTTTTCTCCTTCGTAACTAACTACGTACTTAGCATATGAATTTCCCTCTCATGTCCTCGTTGTCCCCTTTGCCCGTTTATCCGCCATTAGCCTGCGAGAAAATTATTACCGCGAACAAACAAAAATCTCGACTTAAGACACTTAAAAAGCTATTTAGCTCGGGCAAGGCACTATTAAATTATTAAAAATAAATAGGCCTTTCAAGAAAACATTAGCTTGTGGGGAAATTAGTGGTGTAATTTATAAAAAAAAAGTGCCGAAGAACGAGATCGCAGGGGCGTACCAAAATTATCAACAGTCATATTGACAAAAAGTTATTGCATTTTTTAAGTAAATCGGTGACTTAAAGTGAAGCATCTTACAAATATTACTGCATAAGATCAATCAACCAAATCAGAATAATAAGTACGCAGTTAAGAGAGTGTGATGTGTTCTGAATACCCCCTTGGAAGACAGAGGTTTAAGTAAAAAGATGCTAAGAACATTTTAAGAAGTGCAAGAACATAAGGTGATAAATAGTATATACATATAATCATTTAATTGCTTGTTTAAAGTGATATCTTATCGGAATAGGCTTAGTAATACTTTCCTTAACCCAAATCCATTGTTAATCCGACTCCTGCGGCGCCGCTGGCGCGGAGAACGTTTTCCGAACGCATAGAGGACGATAATTTGTTGGCTCTCCTGAAAGGTTTGCTTAACCCGAGATTAAAACTAACTGATAATTACATAATCATCGGTTTGGTGAAGGCAGCAACTGTTGTGGGCTCATTAATAACGGACACTGAGGGACCGTTTTAGTAATTTATTTGTTTAATTACTGATCCATAACAATTAAAAACCGAAGAGCGCGCGGAGGAGAAGTAGGCGATGACTTTCGAGAAATGGCGATCGATTCCACGACGAGGGAGAAACTCTTCCTTTTTTCGTAAGAGCTAAGAGAAAGCAACATAGTTTTTCTACTTAATTATATATATTACGCCTTAACGTACATTTAAAAAAAATATTTATTGATAGGACAATTCGACGTTTTAAGAGCTTATTTACAGTTTTCAACGAGAACATCGCCATAAAGTCCCATTGACGTAAGTTCGTGTTAATCACGACCATAACACTAATCTATATGGCGTGTCTAACAATGCCTTGCCATAATAAATATAAAAATATATCTTTTATGAAATCTTGTTGGTGCCCCGGTGACGAATTCGCCCCCTCTTCTTAAACGTACCTGCCGTCCCTCTTCTTCCTTACGCAGCACGCAAATATAGCGGCGATTAGCTGCAACGAAGAAAAATTAAAATTATAAACCAGGTGGTCCATTT
Source organism: Cryptocephalus primarius (assembly GCA_963576515.1). Lineage (NCBI taxonomy): Eukaryota > Metazoa > Arthropoda > Insecta > Coleoptera > Chrysomelidae > Cryptocephalus > Cryptocephalus primarius. The sequence goes on along the minus strand of OY754937.1, from coordinate 23,491,239 downwards.
TTATTTTAAATTTTTAAAATCTGATGAGCACTATTATTCAAAAAAGAAATTTTCCGTGAGATCCACAATTACATCCCAAAATAGAGGTGCTTCAATGAAAAAGACAAGAAAAAATTCAAATGGATCAGGGAAATAATGTCACATATAACCGAAATGATGATTTTTGTACCTAATTTAATAGTTTGTAGAAAAATATAATATACTCTGGTATCACTATCAAGAAGTGTATTGGTTCCAGATATTTTTTGAGACACTAAATTTTAATTTAAGCTGATTTCAGTTTTTTTCCTTAAAATCACATAAAAGAGAATCAACTGTAATAATATTCCAGCTAATTTTCCGAAACTTTAATATTAACTAAGCAACTCCATACATCCGTGATCCATAAATGGATCATTAAATCAAACACCATGCAAAAAGCCTGATGAATTGTTGTTAATTTTTTGAAATCTCCTTTGAACTAAATTCAGCAAATTTTCCCTAAATCTCTTGACTTTTAGTCTATTATTTAACGTATAATTTAATTCTCTAACCGAAATAGGTATTTTTGTACCTAATAATTGAATAGTGTTCAAAAAAAATTCTAGCACTTCTATCTATAAAACAAACATTCAGATTTTTTTTAGAAACTATAAGCAGCTGGTCCATAAATTTGGCCTTTAAATTAAATTCAAAATATTTTCCCAAGAATCTAATGAAGTGCAGTTAATTTTCCAGAAACATTGACAAAGGTTTTATCCGTGAAATTATTAATGGGGCCTATTTCCAGAAGCTTTGATATTATCTGTGAAATTGAGAGTAGATCCGTGAGAAGATTCTAGGCCCTATGGCGTGAATTTCAACTCGATAGGAACAACGGTTTTCGACATATCGCAATTTTTCCAAAAAAGAAATTACCCTCTATTCTACCTTCCATATCTCGGAAAGTAAACGTCGTAGGAAAGAAATTCCTTCACTTCCGGCATCAGGACAGTATCCCTTTTCGATTGACACCCCAATTTTGAAAATCTAATTTTCCGGCGATTTTGGAGAAAATCGCAAGGGGTTAACCTTCCTATTTTTCGGCCTCAAAATATGAACTTTGGAATTTCCATATGAAACTCGCAGGGTAGCTCAAATAGACGATTCTAAGCCATATGGCGTCAATTTCAACTCGATAGGAACAACGGTTTTCGAAATATCTCGATTTTTCCAAAAAAGAAATTCCCCTCCATTCTACCTTCCATATCTCGGAAAGCAAACGTCGTAGGAAAGAAATTCCTTCACTCCCGGCATTAGGGAAGTATCCCCTTTCGATTGACACCCCAATTTTGAAAATCTAATTTTCCGGCGATTTTGGAGAAAATCGCAAGGGGTTAAACCTTCCTATTTTTCGGCCTCAAAATATGAACTTTGAAATTTCCGTATGAAACTCGCAGGGTAGCTCAAATAATCGATTCTAAGCCATATGGCGTCAATTTCAACTCGATAGGAACAACGGTTTTCGAAATATCGGGATTTTTCCAAAAAAGAAATTCCCCTCCATTCTACCTTCCATATCTCGGAAAGCAAACGTCGTAGGAAAGAAATTCCTTCACTCCCGGCATTAGGGAAGTATCCCCTTTCGATTGACACCCCAATTTTGAAAATCTAATTTTCCGGCGATTTTGGAGAAAATCGCAAGGGGTTAACCTTCCTATTTTTCGGCCTCAAAATATGAACTTTGGAATTTCCGTATGAAACTCGCAGGGTAGCTCAAATAGACGATTCTAAGCCATATGGCGTCAATTTCAACTCGATAGGAACAACGGTTTTCGAAATATCTCGATTTTTCCAAAAAAGAAATTCCCCTCCATTCTACCTTCCATATCTCGGAAAGCAAACGTCGTAGGAAAGAAATTCCTTCACTCCCGGCATTAGGGAAGTATCCCCTTTCGATTGACACCCCAATTTTGAAAATCTAATTTTCCGGCGATTTTGGAGAAAATCGCAAGGGGTTAACCTTCCTATTTTTCGGCCTCAAAAAGTGAACCTTTGAATTTCCACATGAAACTCTCAGAGTAGGTGCGACAGACGATTCTAAGCCCCATAGCGTGAGTTTCAACTCGACAGGAACAACGGTTTTCGAAATATCGCCATTTTTCCAAAAAAGAAATTCCCCTCGATTCTACCTTCCATATCTCAGAAAGTAAACGTCGTAGGAAAAAAATCCTTGACTCCTGGCATCAGCGAAGTCAGTAGGGTGCCCTTTCGATTGGCACCCTAATTTTGAAAATCTAATCGCAAGGCTACCTTCCGTTTTTCTGCCAAAAAATGTGAACTTTTAAATTTTGAGACGAAACTCGCAGGGTAGTTCCGTGAGAAGATTCTAAGGCGTATGGTGTGAATTTGGTAACTAGATTACCGTAAATACCTAATCACAGTGAGAAATGTTTTTTCTGTAAAACCTGCTCACCTCGAATGCGCAGAATCCGAGAGCGATCCCGCCAATGATCTTGGCGTGATCCTCGAAGAACTCGACCAGTTTCGCCTTGCAACCCCCGCTATACGCCGTAGCGATCGAACAAGTTGTGACGTCACTGGGACAACACGACTGGATTATCGTTCCATTGGTGGGATTGATGATCTGGCTGTCCGAGGTCCCGTTGATGCCGCAACACTTGAACTGGAAGAGAAGCGATGTTTTTAAAAGGAATTCAGATGGAACAGTTTTGGAGTGGAAAATCCAATGGGATCGATTCGTTTCTGTTCTAGAATGTTAATTAAGATTTTCGGCATTAAACAAAGATTGACCACAGGTCGAAAATGAAGGATGATTGATTCTATACGTTTGCTCTAGCAAGAATTATACAACGGACGGGTTAGGTGTGTAGGTTCAAGGTAATGCCTAAAATTTCCCCTTACGTTCTTCTGAAGGGAGTCCACGATTTCCGCCTGGTCCGATTTCGTGTAGTAATCCCCGTACAACTGCACCAAGTACTTCTGAACTTCCGTCGTCAACTCCCCGCTCCCGTTCTTAATAGCCACGAAGGCTACGATTCCCAGCGCCAACTGGATGACGAGCAGGACTAGCAGGATCACCGCGTACTAAAAACAAATCCTCAATCAGGAACATTTCAACCAACAAACCTTCCTTCGCTTTCTTACCGTAGTCAGCATGCATCCGTTCGAGCTGCATGCCCCGTAGCAACCGAAGAACGATATGAGTGCTATGATCACCCCTACTACTATGGTGAAGGTGCTTACGGACATTACGTCCAGGCCTGCGTTGTTCACCTTGTAGATCACGCCTACCGAGATCAGTGCTATGGCACATACCTGAAAGGAAATTGAAAGGGTTGTGAAATTGCTAAGTTTCTTATGGAAATAATAGCACATCCTTATTACGAGTATTACAGTAAGAGTAAGTTAGGGTTAGGAGCATGCGAGGTGACGCGCTGTTTTGAGGCGCGCCCTACTAGCTCATACACCAATCTACGAGCCTTTCTTAATCGTATCTATGTGTGGTAGGAAAATTCCAACTAAAAATAGCTATATTTATTTTTATAAAACATGGGCGCTATTTACACTAGTGAATAATAATTTGCAGTTATTTATATGTTTTTCCATGCATTGTAAAATTGCATTAAAGAGCGATAGACTATGTTTCGAAGTAATGGTGAGCTAATTTTGAAAACTGAAAATCATTCCAGAGCAACTTTCTTTTGTAAGAAAATAAATGTTATTTAATTGCGCTATATTGTACTTGAGTAAAGTATGCACGTGAGGTCGTGTTTCCAATAACTGTGTGTGTAATTATTGTAATTACTTCCCCTTGCACTAAAGTTCAAGGTACTCATTAGGCGTGTCAGTGATTATTTTCGGTACCAAAGATTAGGCAGATAACACTGTTTCCAAGCGCAATTAAGAGAGCAATTGCGTATGAATACATTGTACTAGGTATTAGCAGTCTCATTATTAAGTCTTTTATTAAAAATTTATTACGTTCTAATACGACTAACGCCATGTTCCTAGAAATGAGCGTACATGTACTAATCACGTATCATAAACAACTTCGCCGCTAGGTGACATCGACAGGTATTACTTATCTCATCGATAACGGAATATATTAACTTGTGGCAAAAATCCATTCTCCAAGGCGAATGGATTAATATTATATTAAGTTTTGCATCCATACTTTACTTATTTTTGTGCATACGTAGTAGAATTGGGAAATTATTAATGAAGCTTTGAGAGAAGTCTGAAATCTGTTTGAAACAGAGTTTTCTCAAGAATTGCTCAAGCGACATGCACCCTATAAGCAACTCTGGGTGATCCTCAAGCTCGAGGTGCGTACGATTTCGATTACACTTACCAGTATTGCAAAGTTGATCACAACCAGTAAAGTTTTGGCGATTCCCTTGAAGAAACCCATTATGATTGACGCCTGTGGTACACTTCCTACGTCGATACACTGGAAAAAGCGAGGAATATACGTGTCACCTCGAAATTTTATCAGGACTTATCGCGTCCCTCTTCTTATCGCTCGTACTTTTTCGTACAAAGTGATGAGCTGCGGGTAAACAATTACTTTATAGAGTTACCGTCAACCGGAGATAACGTCTCTTTATTGACGGCGATAACGTGTAATTACTGATTTTTCGTACACGATAATTGGATGAGTCACGCGAATGACACATAAGTGCGTACATAAATATATTTGTTAAATCCATTAGGACTGGAATTGTTATTTTCCGGAAATTTTCATTGTGTAGATAAGAGCTGTAGATCAGAAAACAATCATCTCGAGTTCGATCATAAAAATATTTAAGGCGCCGATTCACCACGAATTATTTTTTAACCCTTGGGTGTTACGTGGCTGACGTTATCTGTACGCGATAAGTAAATGGGTTCTGCAAATACTCGAAAGTTGTACGAATAAAGGTGATCCGTTTGTTGTTTCAGTGAGAATCTTTGGACAATTCGTCACTTCCCATTTAATGTCTAAGTAAAAAAATTGTGGAAGCTATGATAGGTTTCCTAAAATATTTACTTCTATTGCTGTATTGGAATATCCCAAATTAATTTTGATAATACTTATCAGGTATTGCAACACATAGTTTCTAGTGAGTATGAAATTTTTGTTTTATGTTTTTATCTTTTAGAATCAAAAGTATATAAGAAAGAAAATCACACTAGGCTATGAAACCAAGAAACGATATCAGAAAACGTCATACAAACTTATTAATGAAAATAAAATTATTCTTATTATTATTATATTATCGTACAATTATTATTGACAAAAAATCTATATTAACCCATTATTGTGTTCGAGTGTACGTACTAGCGATAGGAGTGGTACTTGAAGGGTAGAGCTAGCCTATAGAAGTGCTATCGAATCAAATGTAACAGCCAATTTATGTGTTACTGTTTATTCATTTATGGATGAAAACATGTTTTTAAAAATTTATAAGAAAATTAATGAGATTTCAATTTTATTGAAACTCTTCACAATTAGTTCATCGAGGTTTTTCCCTGGAATATACAAAGTTTCAAATATGTACCTAAACAAGTTCGAAAGTTCCATCGATTAATTAATAAATTGATATATTTCCTTGAGAATTCGTAGTAACGACTTGATAGAAAAATGAGTGATAACTTAATTTTAGTGAAATAGACAAAGAATATTTGATTGGTTTCTCCTTTATAAAGACACGAAGTTTTAGTTACTTATTTAAAGGAGTTCGATGGTTATGAACGATTTAACTAACAATGTGACATTTCTCTTTGAAATTCCACGATCACTGGATATAAAAATTCATAAAAAAATTACTGATTTTTTTTGATTTCACTCAAAAGCGCCTAAAATAATTTAATATGCTTTTCCTTGAAAGTTTTCATAATTTTCATTACTTACTTAAAGGGATTTAAAATTTATAACCTTTGTGTAATGACATGATGTATTCGTCCACAATTACTTGAATCAAAAATTCATTAGAAAGTCACTGATACTAATACCTTATTATAATGCCCCAAATATTGTTTTATGAGGTATTATTTAAAAATTTACAAACTTTCAAATATGTCCTACAGTATGCTGGGAAGTTAAAATTGGTTAACTACAAAGCGACATTTTTCGTCGAAAATTCGTAATAACGTCTATTTTCAAAAAATCATAGGAACATTTCTGATACTTAAATCGTACTGAAAGTTACTAAAAATTGGTTTCTAATGTAATTTTTGGGAAGACAAAAAGTTTCAAGCAATTATTTCAAGGGGTACAAGAGTTATGAACGATTAACTAGAATGTGTCATTTTTCATTGGGAATTGGTACTAATCATTAGATTGAAAATTTCGTAAAAAGATTACTGATACTCACACTTCATCCAAACTCCTTGAAATGGTATAATATACCCTTATTTGTCAATTTACAAAATTTTAACTACTTTCTACAGTACGTTTAAAAGTTACCGTTGATTAGGCAACCAAGCGACAGTTTTAAGTGAGAATTCGTACTAAAGACTTTATTTAAAAATTCCTAAGAAAATCTGTGATACTTCAATTGTACTGAAACTTATTAAGAAATATTTTGTAATGTCTCTTTTAGGAAGACAATAATTTTTATTAAGTTATTTCAAAGGGTTCAAGAGTTATGAATGATTAACTATCAATTTGAGAATTCATACTAATCACCGAATTTAAAAATTCACGAGAAAATTGTTGATACTTCAGTTCTATTGAAAAACACTTAAAAGAGTTAAGTGGGGTGTTCTTTACGAATTCATAAAGTTTTAATAATCGTACTGAAAGGAGTTTGGAATTTATCACCGCTTTATGTGAGGAATTGACATTTTTCTATAGTATGCTACCAGATAATTTATTCAAAAATTCATTAGAAAATTGCTGATACTAATACTTCGTCTAAACTCTCCAAAAATGCTTCAATAAGGTCTCATTTGGCATGTTACAAAGTTTAAAATGAGTTCTTCAGTTCTTTGAAAAGTTATCACTGATTAATTAATAATGCGATCTTTTCCGTTGAAAATTTATAGTAACGACGTTATTCAAAAATTAATAAGAAAATTTCTGATAAACCAATTTTACTGAAACTTACTAATAATTGTTTTGTAATGTCCCCTTTAAGCGAATACAACGTTTCAAGTACTTATCTCAAGGAGTTCAAGAGTTATGAAGTATTAACTAACATAGTGATATTTTTCCTTGAATACCCATACCATTTTTGTTTCTGTTAATAACATTTACATTCCAAAATTCCTACGGATTGTTATGTTGCTCCCTTTACGTTATGTGGCATCCCTTTACAGGATTTAATATGGAATAAAATGAATTTTCCTTTGATTGCCACACAGTTATTTTTCAACACACCACAGTCATTGCCCCCCTACCGATATTATACCTCTCTCATCTATTTCTGATATCGCAATTGTTATTCAAATTCATCTTAATGCAGATATTATCGCAAACACTCCATCCAAAAGCGTCGCTTTCTACGAACCCATTTAATCTTTTATTATCATAAACTTTACAAAATAAAGTTATTGCTCGGGCTGTTGAGGTGTTAATGCCCGACTGTTTAAGGCGGCGTTTATAATTATTAGAAAACTTTACGGTTATTAACATCAGTCAACTGTACCCGGGTAATCAAGTGATTAATAAGCATCAACGTGCTCTTCGCTAATTGTATTCAAAGAGATTTTCGGGAGGTTGATGATTGATAATTAAATTGTAAAGGAAAGGTGCAAGGGGTAAGTTTACGATGACCAGAGGTGTACACGGTACGTTGGATAGGTCGTGCTTTGTTTATACATTTCATATGAGTATTAATTGTAATTTTGTGATACAATATGGGCTTGGAAACTGTCTGGAAGATCCCATCCTGCATTGGGTTCACCCTTAACAACCTACACATTCGAAAATTAATGGAAGTGATCTGGTTTCATGGATATATTATCGATGCTATCAACTATTATTCAATTAATGGTTTAACTGCTTTACTGCAATAACTGAGAAATATTTAGAAATCCATGTACAGTTTCCTTAGCCACTGCAATAGCTAACGTTAGTATTTTGCTCCATAACTCTCATTATATGCCTGTTACAACCTAAGTGCACATAAACAAATGTAAAGTTGTCGTATTCCCCCCGTAGGAGCTGTGAGCTTGTCGCTGGTCAGGGGGGCTCAGTACCGCTCTCCTCAGCAAAAGCTGGAATGAGGGGGGGGGGGGGCGACGCGAAGGAACAGCTCCGGTCCGGTGCTGGAACATCGGGTACCAAACCTCGGAGGGAAGGCCCTGGCCATGGGATAGACAATAAGAAAGGGTAGGGAAGTCATGGGGGATGGGGGAAATGAACACCTTTGAAAGGTGTCATCAAAATTGGAGTTTAGAACAATTTTAACTGAATTTTTTAAAATATAGCGTTTATACGAGTAGATTTTCGTAATATTTTGAGCCCAAGTTAACATAAATGAAGCAATCAAAATGTTTGAGCAGATATTTAAATAATTCTTGATTGGTTAAGTTAATATTTCCTTTACATTTAGCTCAGTGTAGATGTGCAGTGCTCTATTGCCATACTACACCAAGCGATGAAACATCAGAGCATTTCACCCGTATTTACAAATTATTCGGTCTCGTTAATATTTCTCTCTCTCGTACTATAAATCCACGTCCTGACGAAATAAGAGAGGAGAGGATCGCGGCCGGCGCGCGAGGGCCGAAATGATAGTAATTAAAGGTCGTAACGTTGCCCTGAATAGTGGACTCGAAATCAAATAGCTGGAAGTTCGGACGGCATTCCTAGACGTCGACAAATATTGATATTAATACCGCTTCAATTATACGTATTCCTCTCGTTCCCACTCTCTTTCTCTCTATGCCAATTGATTTATCACCGACGGCGCAATATTCATCACCGGTGAGAGCCTAATTTCCAAGGCGAGATTTATCTGGACGCCGGGAGTCGGAGCGGGTCCGCATAAATCAAGAAATAGTCTCAAACGGTCCGGAATTTTAGATTCGACGGGGATCGAAAGGGAAGAGGGATTGTCTTGGCTGGTAACATTGGTAGTAAAGGGATCATCACGTGGGCGCTTAGTCTCAAAATTTCCATTGATTGATCTGAAAAACTACGAGGCTCGTTTGAAAAATCCGTGCAATAGTTCCTTCGTCTAACGCTGCTTTGTCTCTAACAAAGAAAAAATTGAGTGTCAAGTAAGCCACTTGAATTGGATTGTGACAATTAATGACATCATAAAAAGTATTTATCATTAAATTCACTCGATAGATTAGGAAGTTGTATGAATGCTTTATCTCATTTTTAATTTTACTTACGATTGCAAGTGACAGAATATTGAGCAATAGTATTGACACGTGTGAGTGGTGCCTTTATATCAGCTTCAAATAATGTTGCTACAGTTATATTGCTCTTTGTGTTTCTTTTTGGATAATATTGATAGTGTAATGGGCCTTATGCATACCGTATTGAGCTTCTGTTGCTCCCCACTTGTGGTCATCAAATCAATGAAGATCCCTCAGAAAAGACCCAAAGTAAGCAGGAAGTACATAGAAAGTTGGAGAAAAATTTTACTCTCAAAAGGCCCCATGGTAGTAATCAACTTGCACCCATCACCCCAATTTTCCGAATCTCCACAGTAACTGATCGTTTTCAAGGGACACTTTTTCCCTCATTAATTCGGCCCCTCCGCCTCTGTCCCAATGGTAGCCCCGCTTGAATGGGGCCCGACGGGGGGCGACACTTACACCGTTCCAGCCCGGGCCGGGGCACCGCAGATACCATCTGGGCTCGTCCGTGGAATTTTGACGTTCCGTTGTTATGATGCGTTACGATACAATCAGTGTAAAGCCACGTAAACAGCGGGGGGACACGGACCCACGATGTCTTATTTGTACCCTTTTAAACGGGGACGGTTTATTAGGGGGAGGAGTGTCGGAGGAAATTTAATTTAGGGAAAGCGATAGAGGGAATGGGAGTTTTACTGAACGGTAGCCAGAGGGACGCGGTTAAATAATGATTTTTACGCTTTCCTTGCAATCAAACGTCATAAATCAGCTTTACCTACACCAGATCTAAATCCTACAGACGTTGCTACTATTTCGTTGTTCATGAGCATTAGGTCTTATAATAGGTACCACTAGCGCTAGAATTGATGGTGATGTACATGCAAAATGTTGGTCCAATGATACCTTTAAAGACCTTTGGAAAATCCACATGTAGGTTCCTTTATTTTCACTGATAAAGGTAAATTATTACGAAATATTTAAAAAGAGTAATTTTATCTTAGTATCGAGTAATTAATGTGCCTGCACGGGTGTTATAATGGGAAATGTCATTAGGAGACAAATTTTCTGCAACGTTACTGGTGAAATTATGGGTGGGAAAAATTTGGAGTTTGAGAATTATTTTGAAGACAAGTGGAAATTTGAATTTTATTTGGAGGCTAATTTGAAGCTTGGGAATTATTTTGGAAAGATCTTTGTGGAAATTGATGTTGAGTATTGAATGGGTTATTATAATTTTGAGTATTGGGTTAAAAATTATTGGGTGGAAAATTGGGACTCGCGAGGAAAAGTGAAGTTGTGTGAAGTAGAAATTGTCTTGGAAGACCTCACGGAAATTGATTTTGACTGTTAGATGGATTATTATATTTACTATGGGCATTTGCTTGGAGATTATGGTGAGGAAAAGTCGAAATTTGAATGTTATTATGAGGGAAATTCCAAGCTAGGGAATTGTTTTGGAAAATCTTAGTGAAAATCGACTATGACTCTTAAATGGGTTATTATAATTGCTTTGGCCATTTGCTTGGAAATTATTGGGAGGAAAAGTCGAAATTTGAATGTTATTTTGAGGGAAATTTGAAGCATGGGAATTGTTTTGGAAAAATCTTAGCGAAAATTGATTTTGACTCTTAAATGGGTTATTATTATAATTGCGTTGGACGTTTAGTTGGAAATTATTGGGAAAAAATTGGAATCACGAAGAAAAGTCAAGTTTGAAAATTATCTTGAGGGAAATTTGTAACTTAAAAAATATCTTGGAAAGAACTTCCTGGAAACTGATTTTGACTGTTAAACGCGTTATTATAAATATGTTGGTTATGACAAAAATGATGTCTTGTCAATTTTTATGTGATTGATGAGGGTTTTCGTGTTTTCTATTGAATCGGTTTATTTATAATTCATTGCCTTCTCCTAACATTTTAGGTGTTATAACATCAAATAGAAGCCTAAATTTGTCGTTATAAAATGTCTACGAAATGTAATCTATCTTGGCTAATAGATAGCGTTTTTTGGTCTGCAGCTAATATCACTTCGTGCCTGTCTTCTGTTAATCACAGAAATTCGCAGAGCCTGTTTATCAATTGTCTCACCAAAATGTTCCCTTAAAGCAGTTTATGTCTTCAATAGAATAATTTCTCATTACCTCATTTCAAAATTCGAGAGATTTTACAATTCATTTATTTTTGCTTGTAACAAGTAATCTATTAAAATTTCAATTTGCTCCAAACTTAAAATGGCGTCAAAATGTAAAGGGGAATTCGACACAACCTAAATTGGAATAGAAGCTACAGCTTCTTCAGCCTCGTCCCGTAGTCCTCCTCTTTGGTTTTCGGGAAGAATTTCTATTCCAAGTTGAAATTTCAAAAGTATGGCCCATTTGTAATCACCACCCCTAATGATAAAAATAACATATCTCCTATTTATTGACATGACAAGGGATGCTCATAGTTGCATATGATTATATGCACCAGAGGGCACCGAGGGTGATTTTGGAATCTGAGACAAAAAATTTTGTTTTCAGACGAAATCGTGACAGCGAAATCGCACAAGCGGCAAAATATGTACAGTTAGAAAAAGTTTTAAACATATTTAGTGCCCCTTTAGATAAATACTTATTTCCTTGGGTACAAATGGCCACCATTCTTCTAAAACCCTTCTTTTATTTACAAGGTATGATGTTGCCTTAGATAATGAAAAATAACATCTATAGTTTCATTGCAATGACTACAACCAGTCATAATTATTTACATCTTGTCTATAGGAATATTCATGTAAAATCATCTTCCTATTTATTGCCATTAAAATTGATTATTATTTGAGGGAGGCAAGTCATGGGATGGCTTTTATTTTAATGGACAATTACCAATCACAGTTAATCTAAGGAGCCTTTCGCTTGAAATATATTGAATTTTCTATCAAGTAATTCTATTTTATGGTGGCAACGCAGTGGTTGATAATTCCACACCATTTACAATAAACTCCATACCTGAAAAATAAATCCCAAGAAGAAAACAACGAGGTCCAAGGCAACAAAAATTATGATAAATGTTACCACTACTGTCTTCGTCTTTATCTGCGTAAACTGCCAGCATTGTAAATGCGTGGGGCCTTCTAAAACGCCATTTCCAAACGCAGTCCCCCTTCTAAGGTTAATTTATGGCCATAACTCCATACCACACGACGGTTATTTCATAGTTTATACGATTAGAGTACTTCTCAGGTACCATTCTTATACCGTACGACTCGGAGACGATGAAGAGCATCAAAACGCCCAATAGATTATGACCGTATCTCCGATCTCGATTATCTCAGGCTCGTCCCTTGGCGCAAATTGACGCAAACTACGTGCAAAACGCGTCCGATTCCACTCACGGCCGTACCTTCGGTACCATTTGGACGGTTTACTTACGACGTTTGCGGGAACGTTACGGCTTGTACGGAGATTTGTCCCGGGCTTATACGGAGGTTTTATTCCTGCTGGGTTATTACGAGATAAAAACGTCGTTCCTATCGACAGGAACGAGGTGTGATTGTTGTTAGGTGTGGAGTTTCTTGGATCTCGTTGATTTGTTCTTGGATAGCGAATTTTCTATTACCTATCGGGTGCCCCATAAGGGATTATTAGGAATTGTACGTTTAGATGAAAGGTGGTACAATTGTCCCTTGGATTTTCTCCAGGTGTAACGATTTTGCAAGAAAATCATACATTTGCATTGCGTTCAAAATTATGTGCGCACCATTGCCAATTTTGTTACTATTGAAGACACAGGTATAGCACAATTGTCCAACTAAAATAATTTGGGTACTAAAATCGTACTTATTTACACACTTTAACTATTGAACCCAAAAGATCATTTTCACATATGTTCGAGAGGTAAAGGTAAAGTTAAAGTTTCTTGGTGCAGAGGGCAGCGGGAACTGATGCCTTGCAGTATATGTTTTGCATACTTTTTGTAATGTTTCTCATACGATTTTGTCTCCAAAAGGACGCTCCTATGTTCATATAAAGTGTTTCTTAAATTGGGCCCAAGAATAACCTAATTAAATATTGGCATGTTAGTAAATAGCACTTTGTATATGTATTTATGTAAACTATAGTATACCCTAAAAAATTCAAGGTAAGGAATAATTTGAAGCAATGAAAACTACCTGAAAAGTAGGTGGAAATACCGAAAAACTCTGGATAATTGGGGTTTTTCCTATTTTGGCAATGATGCCCCGAATTTAAAAATCTGGAAAAATTCATGGAAAATTCATGAAGTCCAAAAACAACGTACGTTATTTTCGGCGTTACTACTGCCCTAGTTTGTTTAAAAAAATCCATATTTTTAGCGCCTAAAACGGTTTGAATTTCGCGCCAATTTTCCTTTTAAAAAAAACCGGAAATCATTTTTAATTCATTTTTTGAGGCATGGGCGAGTTAAGGGATCGGAGATTTTACCAAAATTATATTGTCTCAGGAACTGGAAGAGGATATTTTTTGTTTTTCAAAAGAGCCGGGGGCAATTTTCACCATCTTAATCGGCTAGACCATTCGACATGGCTAGTTAAAGTATTGCGAAGTCATTGTTTGCAAAATCAGAAGCCCCTCTTTAAAGGCATTTCACTTTAAGGGACGCATCTTGATATAACGATAAGTCATCACATTTTGAATCGAGCACTAAATTTCGAGAAACCCCCATTAAACTTCTGCTCAAGTACTGTTACTTGCCCACTTCAAATTACTGAGTCAAGTAAACATCCCCAGGGGGTAACTAATAAATTACTCATTTCTGTAATTTCAGCGCATTTTTTACTGCACGCCGCTGCCCGCCTCTCCGAATAAAGAAACTGATTTACACGAGCTCTCCGCATTGTGTATTATAGACTTTAATGCTATTTGACACTCAATTTAAATATTTACACTGGAAAAGTTGCTGCGCCTTATTATGGCAGCTTTACGATCGGTCCCGGAGAACGAATGCGTCCTCTTATTCTTGTTCTTCTGCTCTCTGCTCTTCTCTCTCTCTCCTTCTCTCTCTGTCTTCTTGGTCTCGCACGTCGAATTTTTTTATTGATGTAGCAGACAAATTTGGCGCCCTTAGGAGGACAAACGACATAATTCTGCTTCAAGTTTCATTATTAAAAAAATCGCAGTATGCTCTGTTCATAATTTGTTCGGATGTGCTGAAAATTTGACGATTTGTAATCTTCATGTCCATCCAAATTGCTGAACGTTAAAATCACCATTTTACGAGATTGGTTTTAGTAGAATTGATCAGTATATACCATGTATACATTCGTCATGTAAATTAAACGTAACTGCGCCCTTAGTTATCACCATCAAGTGAAATATTTAAATGGAAGCGCAACGTCAGTTACATAACTTCCCGACGTGAACCATCATTTTTCCTGTCAATACCTACGGGATTCCATCGTCCGGTACCCTCGCACTAAAAAAATCCTTTTAATAATTTGTCGGACAAAAATAATAACGTCCGAATCGGGGCCCATTGTACCACGTCCGCATTATCTCCCTTAATCTAACGCCATTATTTCCATGCACAATATCTATTATTAATAACGTTACCGGCGACTTTTCCTACCATCGATTATATCAAACGTGGAGAGAGAGAAAAAAGGTCGGGACAACAATGCGCCCTAATCCGCCGAAACGGGCCCGAGCGAGAGAGAAAAGAGATACAATCTCTTCGAGAGAGAGAGAGAGAGAGGAGAAAAAAAAGAGTCGAGGCACTGCTTGGACAATTCTTAGAAACATTTAATACATTACATTAATTTGACAAGTTGACAGTGTAAAGCGGATGATTAATCGAATGTCCGCTTTATTAAAACAAATAGCTACCAACTAACGCATCGTTTCGTATTCCCGTCTCGCTCTCGTACACCTCGTACTTACCTACCTGCGGAGGTTAAAAGAGTGGTAATGTTGTTTTTCGTTCGTAGTGTCGGTTAAAGTCTTTTTTCTCGTTAAACCGACGATTGTTTATTAATTAACTTGTCAATATAGGGATTATTAACGGGCTTCGATGCACGCACGGGGATTAATTTTGGACATAACGAATTGTGACGTTGGATGTGCACGTTGTCAAAAATATAAAAGTAGACCAAGATTAGTTAGAGAAGATCCACTTTAACTTCATCGCCAATTAGAGAAGCCTAAACTATTGCTGAAGGCCTCTAAGGCCAAATTGTATCATTGGCCAATCAGTAGTAGGAAAAGGCTTAATGAACACCCTTGTGTAGCTGTCACTGTTTCAATCAGTTATTCATACCCATATTTCATATTGCATCTGATGTGCTTACGATTAACCAAATGTAAATGTAGCGTAATAATTTTGTCTTTATCTTGTGTTTCAATAGCATTGGTTTTCTCTTTTATAGATATATATATATATATATATATATATATATATATATATATATATATATATATATATATATATATATATATATATAAAATACCTTTATTTTTCGTATTGATTTTATTCTCACATATCTGCATTAAATTTCTAAAAACGTATTACCATATAATTGGATTAACTTTATACGTAGATTTTTGAATTAAAATTACAAATATTTTAACGTGTACACGTATTGAATTTCATTAGCATTCTGCGATAGGAGAAACGGAGTAAACAATTTCTTTTATCGAGTTGAAATTGATGCCATAGGGCTTAGAATCGTCGAAAAATAGGAAGAATGACACCTTGCGATTTTCTCCAAAAACGGCTGAAAATCGATTTTCAAAATTGGGGTGTCAATCCAAAGGGAATACTTTCCACTTGGCTTAGATTTTGATTTTCTTTGTTTGATTCTCTTAAAAGTTTCAAAGGACTACAGTGAGTATCTTTCTGGAAAATTCCGTATTAGATATCTCATATATACTATCTGCATTATGATTCGTTATTTTCTTCTACAATGTACTAAACGATTAAGGAATCATAAAGTAGTAAAAATCATAACGTAGCAGAAAAATAGTCACTTACCACTGACATTTAGTAAACGATATCCTTCTTGATGATTTCAGGGCGCAGGATTTGATTCCTCATTGGGTCATCTTGATTTTCTGGTGAGTGTCCATAGCTTCTTGTTGAATTCACGTCTCCATACAATTGTCATGCTTCCATGTCCATACTTCGTTCTTCCAGACTCCGGCTCTTAAAATTGATGTTCCATCATCTGTGACATTTTGGAAACTCGGAGTTCTTGAGGCACCTTAAAAAATAATTCATTAATAAAATACACCATTTATGACACACTCATAAAATTGTTCTGCTATCTGCATACATATATATACTATCTGCATTATGATTCGTTATTTTCTTCTACAATGTACTAAGCGATTAAGAAAACATAAAGTAGTAAAAATCATAACGTAGCAGAAAAATAGTCACTTACCACTGACATTTAGTAAACGATCTCCTTCTTGATGATTTCAGGGGCATTGATTCCTCATTGGGTAATCTTGATTTTCTGGTGAGTGTCTATAGCTTCTCGTTGAGTTCACGTCTCCATACAATTGTCATGCTTCCATGTCCATACTTCGTTCTTCCAGACTCCGGCTCTTAAAATTTATGTTCCATCATTTGTGACATTTTGGAAACTCGGAGTTCTTGAGGCACCCTAAAAAATAATTCATTAATAAAATACAGGATTTATGACACACTTATAAAATTGTTCGACGCACAAATTGTGCCAACGGATTAATTTCGTTTCCTTAGAGCTTAATGATTGGAGTAACATTGGCAATGTATTTTCTAAGGCGACTTGATGTGAATATCTCAGAAATTATTTGCATCAGAATATCTTCCATGTTTCATAACAAATGGAGCAGCCATCGATCCATGGATTTGAATGTGGATATGTGGAAAAGTATGTCCAATAACGAGTGTTTATTCTTATTTTGTTAAGTCGTAGCAAAATAAATTGTATTAATTTCTTTTTCTAGAATTTGTATTAATGCAACCAGTTTTAAGAAAAGAAAAGGCTATAGGATTTGGAATGATGAATTAGACAAAGCAATAATAGAAATAACAGCACGTTGTAAACAGTACATGTACAATGTAACATTAGGATATCATGAAAAATACAAAGAAAGGAAAAATATAGTAAAAATACTCACACGACACGCACTCGTAGATCACTTTCTTAGCGATGCAGAAGACGACGTAAACGGCATACGAAGCGATGAAAAGTCTTAACAAATCTGAAAGAGATAAATGTCATTAGATAATATCGACAAAGAAAAGAAGAGAAATCACTAAAACAAACATGGTACAAAGAAAATGCCAAAGAAACCAATTTTCAAATTCTTTTTCAAGGGAGAAATTGTGATTTCAAAATGTTACGAATTTTTGCTGAAGAGTTATTTCGAAAAACCTGATTTGACCCAAATCCACTCACCCTTTTCATCCCCTAAATCAACCCCCCACACCAAAAAGTGCGAAATAAAATTGAAGCTCTTTGATTACTCCTTAGGAAGAAGAAGTGTCATAACCAGCGAAAACGTAGGGGTTTCCTGTTAGCACCAATCGATGTATCCTCCCTTAAAGTTGTAACCCACAAAGGGACGAAAACCCAGTTTCATTATTAGAATGATTCACGAAGGATATGGGCAGGAGGTATGTGTCCGAGTTATATGTACGGGATATGTGTACTATGAATACGTACGCGGTGTGTTCGAAAAATATGTACCAAGCGTGTATATGGAAGTAAACGTACGAGGCGTGTGCACGAGACTACTACAGAGAATTTTCCTAAAATTTTGTTGTACCACAAGTACATCGGCTACTATTTATTATACGACAATCGCATTGTTTTTCCGAGAATTTGTGCCGCGTTGATGCACCCAATACCGAGCCCGGTTGAATCTCCATCATAATCATTTCTTAGAGGGAATTCATCAGCAGGGGACAGGTTGATATTAGGCGGAATTACCATTTCCAAATTGAAACGGCTATCACACCACGGGCGTGTCATTTAGTCGACAAATAAAACAGGCACATACACCTTACGAATTTAATCAAACCGGACGATGTTTATCTGTTCTCTCTCTCGCGCGCGCGCGCGCTTCGGAATCAAATTCCATTAAAAATTCAATCCGGCCGCATCGACACATCCAACACAAATGTGACATTTCGTGCCGCGCGGGGAACCAGCCTGTAATTTAGATAGGGAGATGTCGATCGCGATAGCCGCGGCCATCGTAATCATCGTCATCGACGTCGTCGTCATCATATTGTTCGGTTTGTTTAAGACCAAGTAAATGGAGATTATAAGTTCGTGGCAGCGGATTACAGGATCGACCATTGTTGTAGGGGAATTTCATTTTCATGCTTCTCGTTTCGTATAATGCGTATAACGTGGATGCGCTCGGAAGTACCTTTGGGAAATTCTCTTGCGAAGTGATGATGATGATCGACATGGGGAAATTAAGTGAGGCGCCTTAACGAGGTGGTACCTCCTTTACGAACACAAGAAGTATGAAATAGACGTTCCATGAGATTTCTTCTGTGCTTTTAATCTCCTAGAATACTCCAAAACGTAACAAGAATTAATCAAGCCTTGAAGCTAGACATCATTAATACCTACACAGTCAAAAGGCGTACTACACTGCTACATAGTAAAGGCGTTAATAAATACTTATACACTGGTTCACCAACATCATTTACTAATGGTACCAATATAGCAAGTAAAGTACTACCATATTTAAACAGGTATAGAGAGATACCTACATGACTCCTCTTGACCTAGACACATAGGTATTAGTGCAGCAATATGATCACAGTGATTTAAATTCAAATATCTTGCAACACTTAAGTACGTTCCATGGGTTTGTGGCAAACGAAGATCATGTTAATTATAATTAGTGTCATGCTTTCTCTTGTATTTCATCATTGATACTATGGATAGCCCCTAATGAAGCGAGTAGAAATAACTCCATAAATATTCCAAGCCTCATACAGATTTTCCTGAACTTTTTTTATTGTGAATTTTTAATAGCTGTGAATTTACATGCAAAAATAAAGTGGAAAGCATGCAGTGTCGCTCATTAGTGTTTTGCGGGCGCCCTACGTTTTGCTTTTTGAGAAAAAGTATTTCACAAGTATTTTCATAACTATTAAAGAAAATCTGTATTGGGCTTATTAGTGTCTTTGGAAACTTAGTACATTGAAAGACATTTCAAATTATTTTTTGCCTTTTGGTTAGGTTTTGGTTTTTGGCCCTATGTCAAGTTACGTCATTATGTATCATTAACGCCTTTTATATAGACTCATTTTGAAAAAATTCTCTTTCTGTCTTCTCACCAGATTCTCTTCTAACTATGGAGTTAATATTGCATGATCATCAGATTTTGAGCACCTTTAAAATTCCAAGTTTCTGGCCAATCCTGAAGTTAGTCAAGAGCTAAATTTGTAGAGAAAGAAACGAGTCAATGGCGAGAAAACTAAATTTTTAAAGGTTAGAGGGGTCATAAAACCATGGCAACGATTGCTTTTGAAAAGAGTTTTTTCTGGATCTTAACTGAAAATTGCACTTCTTAAGTGAAAAGGTGTCAAAGGAGTATTATAAAATGTACTGGAGGAAAATCAAATATTTCGTTTCTTTTTCTGAAAAGTAACTGAAACATAGCGCAACTAACTGATACTATGGTCACTAAAAGAAAATTGAAATTTAGTATGAAAAACGTGTCGGACAGCGTTGGAAGAATTATTACTTAATAATTGAATTTTGAAAAATAACAAAATTGAAAATATGCTAAGGTGACTGAAAAATTCAAGAATCTTTCTTGATCTTAAGTGAATATTGGGAGTCATAACTGAAAACGCCATCGAAATCGTTTGAGACGTTCAAAAAGGGGAACAGTAGCTCAGGGAGGCTTTAACTGAACGTTTTTTAGCTGTTTTGGGAAAATTCATAAGGTACATTAAAAATGAGACTCTTGAAACTGATTGTTGGGCATATTAAGTTAAAACGGTTTCGGAAGTGTATTAAGGTACACCTAATAACATTAACAATTAATTAACAAATTATCTGGGAATTTGTAATCCTATGTTTTGTGAGCTAAAATTGAATCTGCTTGAGAAAATCCAAATTTTACAATGAAAATGAAACACAGTTGGAACACTTATTAACTGAATTTTAAAAAGTTGGAAACTTTGCTTGGGAACTACCCAAAAATGTTTGTGGCCCTTAATTAGTTAATTAATTGAAGCTTGAACTGAATTTTCCATTGATAAGTTGGAAGGTTTGGACTTTAAAATCCAGCTTTTAAAAACAGGATTCTGTTGGAAAACATTAACTTAATTTTTAAAACAACAGTATGGACACAGTTTCAAAGACGTAGGGTATGAAATTCTTCTAGGAACAAGTAGTTATCCTTTGACAGGACCTTCATTATTAATGAACACAGGATATTTATCCTTTTTGAGCATGAGCAAATTTTATATAATAAATATAAAGTAAATTATATACAGTGGTATCATAACTTTTTTTTTTATAAAAATATAGAGTTATAGGATGTGTTATGTTTTGTGTAATAAAACATAAGATATACTATTAGGGGAAATGCTTAGGATTTGCTTTTCTATTAAATAATGGAAGTCTTAATTAGTAATCAGTAAGAAGTTAAGCATGGTTTGATCTGTAATCTAGGTCATAAATGAAGAGAAATGGCTAAAATTTAATTACTTAAGGAGTACGAAGAAAATTATGGTATAAGATGATAAAAAAATATGGATACTCGAGTGATTATAGTAATTACAATTCACAAATTGTAGATGGCTGTCATCATGATTTGAATCCATAATAGAGATCATAGTAGAAATGGCCAAATCGTATGGAAATCAGAAGAAAGCTTGTCTTTGGGACAAAGATGGAAACGGCATCAAGTAAACCTCGAAAATACCTAAAGCTAATTCTATTACTACGTTTAAAGCTACAAATCTTGATACGAAAACTACGATGAAGAAAGTACCCTATTAAAAATCATCACTCAAAATGGAATAAGTGCTTCAGACGGTTAAAATGTCAGATATTTAAGTGTTTTGCTTCGAAAAATACACAAGGCCATGATCATTTTACTTGACCATATTACTAATTGATCATTTTGTCCCATTTCATCTAAACATGTCACCTTTCATCATCGTTATGAGGTTGGTAACGAAAAAATAATACCGTAGAAGTGGTTTGTAAGCCTATTTTGCATCCGAACCTGTTCAAAATAATCCACTGATTCATCATATCCACAAAGGTACCTACTGTAAACATTAAAGGTCTCGAATTATCCCAGGAATGCCTCCTCTTAACGCACGTTCCTGACACGAACAATATAACAACGCAACAATCTGTAAATAAACGATAACATCTTCCCTTGTTCAAGCCTAACTCGTCCGTTGACAGGCTACAGAGTACGTACGGGGCGTGTTAAAAATTATCCGGATTGAGCCGTCGCCGTTTGAAATACGGTAATGCTTTTGGAATATGTGACGGACGATATTACCTATGCGCTTATTAAATCGGGAAGGTGTCGCGTTACATTCGACGACAAAAGTCGGTAATTTACCGGGCGGCGGCGGCGGCATAGGAAAGGGGAAAATCTGAAAGTATAATGTTTGTAAATGCTGCAATTCGGTATATAATTTAATAAAAACGTGGCGGGAGGCGTGGGCGCGTAGGCGATCGCGGTAACGAATTTATGTATGTGGTGGAAAGTATGTGGAAGATCCCAGATCCGAGCGATTATCTCGGTAAATATATTTCGTCGGTAATGTGATTGCCTATTTAACGTTTAACATTGTCGTCGTGTCCCATGTTATTCCCGTTTATTGAATAATATGATTTCCCAGAAGCGGAGTAAATACACGCATATACGCATACGTGGTTATACGTCGCGAGTCAGTATTAAAAGTCAGGACGCGTTATAAATGAAACATAAACTTCTGAATATGTTAATAAAATCCATAAAAATGCTTCGAACACACCATACCTACCCATAATACCATAGCAGTAATATATCAAGGGGATTTATGCGTTTTTTATTGATGTAAAATCTCGATTAAATCCAAATTAAATATTTTAAGGGTGTGGCACGACTTACCTTCGCCGTAAAAACTATATTATCACTTCGAGCCGGCTAGCGGGGGTCCTACGAAATATTACACCTAGCTATGGACGTGTTACAATCTTATTCTCGAAACGAGGAAGGGAGACGGAGAGATGCTGCGAGAATGATTGCGGAGGGGTACCACTAATTCAGAGGCTTCAGATTACAGATAAACCCGGCCGAAGGATGGTAAGTCACACCATTGAGACGTTCACGTGGATTTGTTTCTTTCACTCTCGCACACAAAACAATTATTCTCCTGTTTCCCTCCTTCTCGTCGTCCCTTGCGTTTCCAGGGAGTGCCGGTTTAGAAGCGAAGCAACAAGGGAGATATCAGTCGATCCATTAGCGTCGAACAATTATATACTTTTGGAGGGAAACTTCAATTTGGCTAAAGAAGATTACTGATGATTGATGGAGATATTTAACGAGAGTATAGTGATGTGTGAGGGTGGAAAATGGCGGTTTTGGTGTGATGCACGAGAAGTTTTCATGAAGGTTTCTATAGGAAAAGTCTTTCATCTACTTTCCTTGGGCTTCCCAAACGATCCACGTCTATAAAACCTTAAACAATATTTCCTAATAATAAGAGATTATTGATGATTGCTCGAGATATATAACGAGGGTATAGTGATGTGTGAGGGAAGAAAATGGCGGTTTTGGTGTGATGCACGAGAAGTTTTCATGAAGGTTTCTAGAGGGAAAGTCTCATCTACTTTCCTTGGGCTTCTCAAACTATCCATGTCGATTATATTTTAAACAATATTTCCTAATAATAAGAGAACATTATTGATGATTGCTCGAGATATATAACGAGGGTGTAGTGATGTGTGAGGGAAGAAAATGGCGGTTTTGGTGTGATGCACGAGAAGTTTTCATGAAGGTTTCTAGAGGGAAAGTCTCATCTACTTTCCTTGGGCTTCTCAAACTATCCATGTCGATTATATTTTAAACAATATTTCCTAATAATAAGAGAACATTATTGATGATTGCTCGAGATATATAACGAGGGTGTAGTGATGTGTGAGGGAAGAAAATGGCGGTTTTGGTGTGATGCACGAGAAGTTTTCATGAAGGTTTCTAGAGGGAAAGTCTCATCTACTTTCCTTGGGCTTCTCAAACTATCCATGTCGATTATATTTTAAACAATATTTCCTAATAATAAGAGAACATTATTGATGATTGCTCGAGATATATAACGAGGGTGTAGTGATGTGTGAGGGAAGAAAATGGCGGTTTTGGTGTGATGCACGAGAAGTTTTCATGAAGGTTTCTATAGGAAAAGTCTTTCATCTACTTTCCTTGGGCTTCCCAAACGATCCACGTCTATAAAACCTTAAACAATATTTCCTAATAATAAGAGATTATTGATGATTGCTCGAGATATATAACGAGGGTGTAGTGATGTGTGAGGGAAGAAAATGGCGGTTTTGGTGTGATGCACGAGAAGTTTTCATGAAGGTTTCTAGAGGGAAAGTCTCATCTACTTTCCTTGGGCTTCTCAAACTATCCATGTCGATTATATTTTAAACAATATTTCCTAATAATAAGAGAACATTATTGATGATTGCTCGAGATATATAACGAGGGTGTAGTGATGTGTGAGGGAAGAAAATGGCGGTTTTGGTGTGATGCACGAGAAGTTTTCATGAAGGTTTCTAGAGGGAAAGTCTCATCTACTTTCCTTGGGCTTCTCAAACTATCCATGTCGATTATATTTTAAACAATATTTCCTAATAATAAGAGAACATTATTGATGATTGCTCGAGATATATAACGAGGGTATAGTGATGTGTGAGGGAAGAAAATGGCGGTTTTGATGTGATACACGAGAAATTTTCATGAAGGTTTCTAGAGGGAAAGTCTTTCATCTACTTTCCTTGGGCTTCCCAAACCATCCACGTCGATTATATCTTAAATAATAGGTTGTTCACTTAACGAGTCACTACGATTTCTCAAACTAAGTGAAGGCGGTTATAATTTTTTTTCTGCATAGATTGTATTGGATTTAAAAGAAGAACAAACGATTTTTACAACCTGCGCACTAAGACCATTATTCCCTTTTTTGTAAAGTGTCTACCCACTACTAAAGTAAATAAATGGCGATAGAAAAAGGCAGTAATGAGTCTGTCTGTCTCTTGTCTCAAATAATTTTTGTAAAATTACAACTTAGTGATACTTTTTCAGTTTTGGGAATATAAGTTGGGGTGACATTGGCATAGCCCAGTTTATAGTGTTTTTTGGTAGATAAAGTTTAACAGCAGGCGGACCAAAAATGCTAAAAATGGATCTAAGATGATAAAAATCCAAAATCTAGATAAACCTGAGATTTTGCGTTGTTTTTTAAACAATAAAAATTTGTAGGTATTGATGTCCTCTTTCAAAAACCGTTTGAAAAATTAAAATCGGACCATCTCAGTTAATACGCCGCATTTTGCAACTGGGCAAAGCTATGAATTTTTGGAAAAGGGTCCAATTAACAGTTTTTCCCAGTTTTCTCGGTGAAAAATACTCCGATCACCTTTTAGAAACGCCCATTTTGAAGGTCTTTTAATTCTCTATAAATCGTCTGTATTGCAATTCCGCCAATAATTTTCACGCTATGGAGATGAAACGGAAAACCCTTCTAGTTTTTTTAAATTTTCATTGTTTAAAAAACGCAAAAGCTCAAATTTGTCCAGATTCTCCAGGTTTTTATCATCTATGATCCACTTTAAACAAAGTCTACTGTTAAATTTTATCTACCAAAACAGCTTGCCTATTGCTCTATAAACTGGGCTAGCAGTAAAATTCTTGCCTGACTGACGTATACTTTCTTCGTTAGATGCAGATAGCCGGCCACAGTGTGTCTTGCGCACATCCCTCGAGAAAATAAAAAATCCTCAAAATCACTCAGCAAAGAGCTTAGCCGAGCCCTTTGAACATAGTTAAGCATCCAACGGGATTAAAACGTCTCTTCCTCGACGCAAAAATCCGACCGTCAGGCGAGGTCAGTACTACACACGTGAATGGTCGGTCGACGGTCGACGGTCGACACAAAACGGGCTGTCGTCTCGCAATATACATCATAATCATCCGAGTAAATGGCGTGCGACCATAATAGGATATTTATATGAATATTACGGAGCCGCCGAGAATGGCTGGCAACAATGAGACGGGGATTTGGAAAATTAATTTCTCGGGTAGTCAGGTGCCCCGCGAACACGTAGGTGTACCGATAAATAGCCGAGATACCGGGGAGGAGAGAAAGAGAGCGAAGAGGCGAAAGGGGGATAATAAAATATTAACGGGCCCGCGTGATTTCTCCGGGATTGAGACGACTTAACCGGCGAGAGACGGTAGAGAGGAAGTTTTAAATGGGAAAATATCTTGAATGCTTAGGAGAATACAATAAGGAAGCATTCAATTACATTATATGATTCATAACGAGAGAAGTTTTACAAGTGAAGCTTCAAATCCCATCTGTACCGTTGCTTCAACAAAGGTCTTCCAGAGATTTTTCGGGACTTTCAGAAAATATCCTTTTTCCTTGTTAAGCGCTACCTTTTTAGTTCGAGAAAAGGGACTACGCTAGTACTCAGGAGAAAGTCGTGAATTTGAAAAAGTAAAGAAATGGAAGAATAAAAAACAAAGATTCAACACAGATACCTCGAAAAGAAAAATATGGTAACACATTCACTAAATTCCCTAAATAAGCCTTAGCTCCACTAACTTTAGGGCACTTCTTTTACCTTTTTGATATCACGAGATCCTCCTGACATAATTGAGTTCCACTATCATCATTCATTTCTTTATATACTAAAATAAAATTGCTGTTTTGATTAATGAGTTTCATTGCTTGTTACTTTAGCTAATAATTGGCGAAACGTTGCGAAAGAAAAACCAATAATTTAAAACCGTTAAGAGTAATTACTCTAATCACAAGTGTAATTATAGCGAGTCAAATTGATCATTGAACCACTCAACCAAATAGTAAGAGGCGTGAATGTGACGTATGTAATATTCAATGGTAATTAATTGGCAATGGAAGGAGTAATAAGAAATATGACGTAGAGAACAACAGATGTAATTCCTCCAGCTTTCAAATTAGAGTAATGGCTATTAGTCCTGGCGAAATTGCATAACGAAATTAGGTTTTAATGGGGGCTGGAAACTGAGGACAAAAAATTTAAAATTTTGTATTATTTTTTGAATTACGGATCAGAAATTAAAAATAAAATATTGATAATTTTATGTATGTACAAGTTCTTGATGTGAAAACTCAGCACAACGATAGGCTATCGTGACTTATTTTTTTCCAATATCTTAATATTTTTTCAATTTCGTTTATAAAGTTTATTTACTGAATAATTTAATAAAATAATGCAACTAATAGTGTTAAATAGGGGTTTTTAAACTTCGAACTCGGTATTGCTTTTGTTGAAATAATTTTCCCTTCATCGTCTTCTTCATTAGTGCCAGTAAAGAGTGTGTAAGTAAGTAATTTATTTCAGGATGCAAGTCCTGAAGAAAAAGCAAATTTCAGAAAGTGAAACAGGTTTCATGCCATTATTTCTAAATAATATGCTAAAATATGCACTTAACTTTTAATAACCAAACATGTGCATAACTTGTAATGTGTGCATTTTGCATAATTGCCCCCGACTACTTATTAGTGTCATAATGAATGATAAACTACAAATTTCCTGTAGGAGTGCGTTCTAATAATAATACCTTCAATCTAACATGTAATTATGAACCGTTCACTTTTTATGGGCAAAATGGTGTAAAAATTTAAACAGCGTGTGCTGATACTGTCCGACCAAGTATAGTGGGCAATACAACAGGACATTAGGAGATTCTTTGCTGCAATAAGTCTGTCTCGAAACATACTATGAGCATGTTCCAAATCTCTTTTAGTCAATAAAGTACCTGCATTTAGTTACATGAGTGGCCACGCGAGAGAAAACAAAAGTATCCATTGAATGGATAATACCAACTTTCAAAAACTGAAACTATGGGCGCTTTCAGACAACAAGTAAATGCAAGTAATGCTTTCAGTAGATGCATTCAGTGGTGGTGAGTAAGACCGAAAACCAAGTGAAGTGTTGGTAGAAGCCTTTGTTGAGCGAAAGAAGGCTGGATAAGAAAGTTGCTTAAAGAAGATTACGTCCTTAAAGTAGTCAATTTGAAATCTACAAACACTTTATTTACCCAAAAAAAACAACCTTCACTTCGTTAGTCGCACAAACCGAACCCTAAACTATTACACCCTAAACACCTCCCGCGTGCAAGCTACAACTCATCCCTCCACTTCTGCGTTTTCTGAATATCTGGCAGCTTCTTGTACCGAACCCGTACGGTATCGCTCTTACCCCGGTGCAGGTCGTCCAAGAACTGACGCAGCTTCTCCCTGGTGAACTCCCCGTCGTACAAGGCCGTCCTCTTGTGCCCCCACTGGAAGACGGTCAGCACCGGATACTCCAAGTCTTTCACGTGCAGGTAAGACTCGAGTTCGTCCTGGACGCCCCCCTCGGTCCACATCCAAGACCATTCCTTGCGCGAGAAGTCCCTCTTCGTCCCGTTCAGCGCGGCGAGGTATCCCTTCCTGCACGGCGGGGGACACGCGTTTAAGTCGGGGAGGAACGCTATGATGCAGAGCTCCGCCTCCTCGCAGTTCTCCAAGAAGGAGTTCGCGTTGACGATCTGTTCGGGTTCCTTCATCTGGATCATCTGTAAATGGAGGAAGGGTTGGTAGAAGTGTTGTTACGGATTTGAAGGGATTACTAGATCATGCAGTCTTTTGAAATGGAAGATACGGCGTATAGGGCATATTTTGTGCAGGGTAAAGTAGTAATGGTTCTTGTATGTTGTGGAAAAACTTCTTTCATCACGTGCAACACGCACTATTTGACTTCTGAAGCATCTACATAAACCTCTTATTTTGTTTTGACTCTTTGATCAGTATATGGCTATGGGGACTCATAATCACTTGATAAAGTGTTGACAAGAAACTTTATGAGAATATCATAAATGACAGTTTAAAAATCTTGGTATTTGCAACAAAAGGAAGCAAAAATAAAAACAAAGCCACGTATATACAAAATAAATAGCGACAATTGATCTTCAATACAATCTTCAACAAAATCAGGGGGATGTTTCTTAATAGATTTGTTCTCTTCAATAAAGAAGGACGATGATGGAAACTGAACTACAATAGCAAGTGTTTTAACGTGATTGTGAGACTTTTTATAAAAGTATTAGAATTTAGCCTAAAATTGCGTTTACCACTACTTACTAATGGCTACCGGTAAATGGTGAATGCGCCTACTACTAACAGTGTGGTGGAAATTCAAATTATTTCCGATGTCACCTACAACAGGACCTACACCTCCCTCCAAAAACATGAATTCCCCCAGCACATATTACCAGGCCGAAAAAAATAATTTAAGATTTCTCATTGCTATTTGGCAACGCCGCTAATAATTTTTACATTTCTAACCTCTATCTTCTCACGCAAAAAAGATTCTAAAACTTTTTCTCCCTCCTGAACTTCCTTCTTAATTCAACAGTTTAAAAGTTAGGAGCAAACCGCTTTTCTTTACTTGTTCCTGACCCCTGCGTTTGGGAGTGTAAGTCAGTCATTACTCTACGCATCATCCTGGAAGCACCCGATGTTGAAATAGATGCGCGTCGGTCTAAAACTGACATCTGCGCCTATCTACCTTAGAGTAAGTCACCGAGGTGATGCCGGTCTTCTTGTTCTGGCTGACCGTGACGTCCGTATCGCCGAGGTTCGATTTGGAGAAGGTCGCGTGGTCCTCCGCGCGCTCGTTCTCCTCCAGCCAGTTTATCTTCTCCCCCTTCGCGAACCTCACGACCAGCCCCACGAGCGTCTTCGCCTTCGTGCCCCTGTACTCTATGGGATCGGTCTTGTTCCTCCCGAATATCAGCACCGTCGGTATGTCGGCGACGTTGAACTTCTTCGCGAGCTTCATGCCCTTCGACGTGTCGACGGCGCCGACCCTCAGGTCGAGCTTCCCCTCCAGGCCGTCGGCGACCTTCAGGAACTCCGGCATCAGCTCGTGGCTGCGGACGCACCAGGTCGCGTAGAAGCCGACGACCCACGTGTGGTTGCTCCTCAGCACGAGATCCTTGAAGTTCTGATTAGTGAGCCTGATGACGTTGTCCGGGTACAGGTAGTCCTCGTACTCGTCCTCCGCATCGCAAGGGGTCTTGGTGGAGAGGACGAGCAGGACGAGCAGCTTCGCGAGGCTTGACATTTCGAACATCAACATCAGATTTGAGCAAACACGCAGGGTTGCTAGGTGGAAAATAATTGAAAATTCTGGAACACGTGGGGTTTTAACGTGATGGAATCTGTAAGTTGCCACCACTATTGCCATCCAAACGGTCAAAAATTTACTATTCCCATCCAAAAGTCGCAGAGGTGTTTCTCAGTAAAAATTGGGGTCATCGTTTCCAAACCGTTATGAAACAATACGGTTTTCAGAAAACTTTAAAGCACCTTTTCAAAATTGTGATCACTTGAAGCTTGCAGCATTTCTAACACATTTTACGTGGGCATGGTTTCCTACGTTAATAGTTAGTGGGAACTTCTCCCAAAACAGAATACTTATGTTACTTATGCAGGGCATGAAACAGAATCACTTAAAAATTGTTAATTGCTAAGCTGCTATGGAATATTTCAACAGCAGCACAAGAAACTTTCGGGAAAGTCACACTAGAGGGAAGTCATGGACGTTGTAGGGGATCAAGACTGAGGGTAAACATTTTCCTTCATTCACTTCGATCTCAAAAATTGGCAATTTTTTTAGTAAAAGAGGACAATATTAGGGTGATGGAAAAAATAATTGTAACTTTAGGAAACCAGTAGTGTTTGAGAAAAGAAATAAAATGTGAAGTTTCGCCAAATTTGCCCGTTTTTAAAGTGAAATTTGTAAATGTTTTCGTTTGTTATTCGGAAAAACGAGCAGAATTAAAAATTAATTCGGTACCAATGTGTTCTCCTCGGTCGACTAACTACTACCATTTAAGTGTCATCATCGCGTGGCAATCCTGTGATTATTTTGATGTTCCATGTTAAATGAATGGAAAATCTAATGAAAATGGACATGTACATAAAAATTTGTTAATTTATATGTGTTACTGTGAAATATCAGGTGAAAATTAGTGCGACACGTGTAGAAAACAGTCCATGAATGTAGCAAAAAGAGAAATTGGTGTCCGAAAAGCGAGAATTGAATGCGCACATCGTTTTCTACGGTTTTTTATTGGTCAGTGGTGATTTTTTGGTGAGTTTTTCATTTTCATATAGTTAACCTCTTACGGAAAATCGTATTTTCAAAAGGCTATAACCAAGATGTTTTCGAACTAGTTATTTCATGTACTTTCCAGTCAACAATAGCTTTTATCAAAATTCCAAGTGGCCAAAGGTAAATGTTTGCCGACCCATATCCGAAAACAGAATACTTATGTTATTTCCATTTATAAAGAGTTGTAGGACATGGAAAAACAAACATTTAGAAAATGTTAATTGCTGAGCTGCTATGAAATGTTTCAACTACAGCACAAGAAAATTTCGGAAAAGTCACACTAGAAAGAAGATAAGTAATGGACGTTGTAGGTGATCAAGACTGAGTATGATGGTGGTTTTCAATTCTCAAACATACAAGTAATACAAAAGTTAACATCAAAACAAGCAATGTAATTTCCATTTATAAAGAGTTGTAGGACATGGAAAAACAAACATTTAGAAAATGTTAATTGTTGAGCTGCTATGAAATATTTCAACTACAGCACAAGAAAATTTCGGGAAAGTCACACTAGAGGGAAGTAATGGACGTTGTAGGTGATCAAGACTGAGTATGATGGTGGTTTTCAATTCTCAAATATACAAGTAATACAAAGGTTAACATTAAAACAGGCAATGTAATTTCCATTTATACAGAGTTGTAGTGCATGGAAAAACAAACATTTAGAAAATGTTAATTGCTGAGCTGCTATGAAATATTTCAACTACAGCACAAGAAAATTTCGGGAAAGTCACACTAGAGGGAAGTAATGGACGTTGTGGGGAATCAAGACTGAGTATGATGGTTGTTTTCAGTTCCCAAATATACAAGTAATACAAAAGTTAACATTAAAACAGGCAATATAATTTCCATTTATACAGATTGAAACATTGAAAAACAAACATTTAGAAAATGTTAATTGCTGAAATGTGATGAAATATTTCAACAGCAGCACAAGAAAATTTCGGAAAGTCACACTAGAGAGAAGTAATGGACGTCGTGGGGAATCAAGACTGAGTATGATGGTGGTTTTCAGTTCCCAAATATACAAGTAATACAAAAGTTAACACTGAAAGCAACAGCAACAGGAAAAATCTAAAATGAAATCGCTTTGGGCCTTTGATGGCTTATCAATTTGAAACGAGGATTGTTACCACGTTGGACTCATTCGCCCTCGCCCTGTGCCAACCTTCCAATCGTCGCCTCGTTTGCACGTTCGTCCCGAAAATTTCGTGAGGCTCCGAAATACCAAGTGAGGTTTCACCGACCGGGCAACGAATTAACACCACGAAGTAGTAGCGCGGAGAAAGACGTGATCGAACGTAGTCATGACGTTTCACGGTCTACTTTCCAAGTTATTAATTTTTAATTCTCACACAGTCGAACGTTCTAAATCAAATCGATACCTTGTAAAGTTTCTTTTTATTCCTTTGTATTATCTCGATTCGCGTAAAGTGATTGTATAAAACAATAGAGGCCGTAATAAATAATATAATACGTGTTATTTCGTAAAGGGGCTAACTAACTGGGGGCAACACACGTCGTAGGTAGATAGGTAGGTAGGTAGGTAGGTATAGATCTGCCCCGTGTATGATTCGTGCCCGATACACATCGATTGGGTTTTGATCGACGTGATCATCCAATAATATAATTAGTTTCTCGAGCCGGAGGAGGCTGTGAACGCTCGCCGAGTCACGATTTTTATTTGTTTTTCACGCCGACCAAGATTTATCACTATTAATTATATCTCTTTTATGTGTGTTTGTGTGTGAGTTTTTGTTGTCAATAATTTATCGACGCTGTGCTCTCAACGCCTATCTAATAACCCCTCTACGGACTGTTATATTAATTTAGCGGAGTCATTTAGATAGTAATCCATATTCCGGTACGGACAATAAATAAAATGTAAATTGCTTCTTTATTATTATGGAAATAGTAATTATTGAAATGAAAGTCAAAACGATCGGAGATAACATCTCGGTCTCTGTCCATTCCACACGTTTATTATTGAATAAATCTTTTCGTTTCGCCTCCTTCCTCTTCCACCGGTGCTGATGCGATGCTTACTCCCTTTCTATCAACCCGAGCCTCTTGAATAATAAAGAGAGGAGAATTACTTCACGAAAACGGCGATAAACATCGATAATTAGAGTGAAGAATTAGTTTAAGACATCCACTGATTAACATCTGGGATATATACTTGGAAAAAAACTGATCGGATTTAAAGCTCCCTACAGCGCTACGTTCTAGTCGGGGATAATTAGGCGTTACCTGACTAGATGAAATTAGAATAATGGGAAGGATAACCACATTATAAGTTTCTCAAAAAGAAGAAGATTTTCTATCATTCACGATTCGACAGATGGTTCTTAATCCAATCAGATTCATCAAGTGGGTAATTACGATGAAATAATTAGCAGAGGTGGAAGAGAATAATGTTACATCCAAAAATATTTTTTGTGAGAATTCAATTTTAATGTAAATTTGTGTGGTCCTTAGCATAAGTTTCATTATAAGACGCAGAAAGTTTCAAGTGGTTACATGTAAAACTTGCTGAGTTACAGCCATAAATTACAACTGAGCGTCATCAGTAAAGTACACTACATGTTCATAAAGTCATAGATTTTTTGTTGTAATCACAATTATGATGAAACTCTGTAATGTATTTAGTATAAGACTCAGTATAAGATTAAGAAAGTTTCAAGCAGTTACATGAACAACTTTCTGAGTTATAGTTATATGTATGACCAAAGAGTCATCAGTAAAGTAAACTATGCGTTCGTTAAATGAAAGAAAATTTTTGGAAAATTAAATTTTGAAGAAATTTTGTGGGATGTTTGGCATAGGTCTCAGTATAAAATACAATAAAGTTCAAGTCATTATATCAACAAGTTTCTGAGTTACGGCCACAAGTTGCAACTGAGCGTCATCAGTAAAGTATATTACATGTTCAACAGGTCATAGAATTTTTTTTGTAAATACAATTATGATGAAACTTTGTATTGTGTTTGGTATAAGACTCAGTATAAGATTTAGAAAATTTCAAGCAATTGCATGAACAACTCTCTGAGTTATAGTCACATACTTGATCAAAGAGCCATCATTAAAATAAACTACAAGTTCCTTGAAGCAAAGAAAATTTTTTGAGAATTATTTTGAAGAAATTTTGTAGGATGTTTGGTATAGGCCTCAGTATAAGATGAAGTAATGTTCAAGTCATTACATCAACAGTTTTCTGGGTTATGGCCATAAATTACAACTGAGAGCCATCGGTAAAGTATACTACATGTTCAACAAGTCGTAGAATTTTTTTTGTAAATACAACTATGATGAAACTCTGTAATGTGTTTGGTACAAGGCTCAGTATAAGATTTAGAAAGTTTCAAGTAATTACATGAACGATTTTCTAATTTATGGTCTTATGCTTGACCAAAGAGCCACCAGTAAAGTAAACTGTGTGTTTCTCTAGTTATAGAAACTATTTACAGAATTCAATTTACATTACAGACATTTCAAATTTTAATTGTAAATGCTACATAGATTCTTCTTGGAATATTAAACCGACATAAGTGCCTTCAACGAATCTAGATGGAATCAACGAACCTAGATGTTATGAGGAAATCTCAAATCTTCTCTAGATGGAATCTTCTACCTTAGTTACTAAATGGAAATATGTCGTTCCTGTGCGTAGAATGAGTAAAATTACTAAGAAATTTCTCTCAAGTCGGCCTTTTGCCTGATACAATTCAAAAGCAAAAATTAGAAAAATATGTCAGAATTCAAAAATGTCAAAATATGGCAGAATATTTGGGTGCAAGTACAATTAGGCGTGCGAGCAATTAGAGCCAGATAGCTTGCATGCGAATACAATTAGACAGGGGTAAAAGTTTAATTAATCAACTAGTACAGGTTGATTTTAAAAACGTCCTTGCGTCCAAATAGATTGTCTTGCACACATTTTCATCACGTTATTATTTTACAGAGCTGATGTATTTTTCCCTATCGCAGAACTTGTGTCTCGATATATTTTATTTTCCTGAAGTTACCATAAGATCGAAGTAATTGTGCTAGACGTTATAACATTCAATAGATTTCACGAAACGTCCTAATTAACATCCGAGGATATTACGGGTCCCATTAGACGGATATTAAATACGAATCTTAATGTTCCGTCGTAAAACCGCAGAAACGTTTCCCTCGCCAATATGGAAATCAATAAGGAGAATAAACTATAATTATGACGATAATTAAGCGAATTTATAACACTTTACCGGCCATTAAGCTATCTCGAAATGGTAATGACCGTCTTAACAAATTCACCAGTTTATGCTGCCACGTAATTTATGATAATTTTTTTATATTCCAGTTTTAATAAACTGCCGCGAATTCCGATCGTAAAAAGGAACGTTTGAATATATTAGGAGGCAATTAGAGCCGTATTTGGTCAAATCGATGACTGGGCGAGGCATCAATAAACATTTTCGATGATGTCAGTAGCGACTTTGTTGTTACGGGAGGGGGATTTGTAGTTTTGTCCATTTCTGATGCCACTGCCGACGGTTTTTCACATCGTTAGCTCTACTTTTTTCTTCGCCGTCATTTACCGACATGTTACAACTTTATACCGAGATTACGATCTTTTTACAGTTGGAAATTTTTAGAATCCGAAACGATCACTAATCTACGATGTTGGTGCAACTATTGAACAATTCTTTACAAAGGTCTTACGATGCCCGTCCCACGTTCTATACTGTAGGAAGATTTTACCCCTTATTTTAACTTTTATTCATGCTCCATAACAGGATTCATTAAGTTTTGTCAAATTGACAACGAAATTCGAAAACTTTAAATTAAATTAAAATTCCATTTGAGGAAGGGTCGATTCGTTACAATTTTACTATATAGACTAATTACATATAGAACTATAACTTAAAGTCTAATAGCATTGCAAAATAAAAAGTAAAAATACTTTTTAATTGGTGACACATGCAAAATATTTACGATTACTATCAAGCACCCCAACCTTTTTTTACAATAAAATCATTTTTTAATCACTTTATCCGTATTTTAAATTAATTACTTGTTAAAAATTAGTTTTTACCTTATAGTTCGGTTTGCTATTAAAGCGTGGAGTTTTAATCGTATTAAACAAAAATTTATTATTTCTTCTTTTAGTCTCGAAATGAACTGAAATGTAATAATAATCTGGGCATTCGATTTTTTGGCATAACATACGTAATAACAGATCTAGAGCTAACATTATGCCTAACGTTGTAAAAACGAGGCAGTTGGTGAAGATGGAGAATATTTTGTAACAGTAACAGTATTATAAAGTGAACAGTTTACAAAACTACCTTAATTGAACCCGTAATTGCGTTTACCAGCTGAATATTAAAGAACCTATTACATCTACCAACGTATTATAAGAAATGGCGAAGGCGCCAATTAATAGCTTCAATATTGTTTTATCCTGATGATCCTGGTCGAGACTTTAGGACGAAGTTATTGAATTATTTTATTACAATCGAGACTTAAAGGCATTTGCTCATTATTTCGTTCGCTATCGTGAAAACAAACTAAAACCGCCGAGAAAACCTGTATTAGGATGTCGCGAAATTCGCCTTTGCTCCCAACGACTTTTAGCTATTGATTCGAGCAGCTAATAAGTAATGTTTCGATGTTTTTAAGATGTTTAATGAAAGCAATCTGCTAATTGTAATAGTAATTAACCGTAACCTTAGTAACGAAACATAATTAATCACATTTTTTTATATTAGCTAAATAATGGGACCAATAATAACCGATTAATTAGTTTCTCAGCTCAGACACGTTAAGATTAAATTTATTAATTGAATCCCATCAAACCTCTATACGTATATGAATGCGCCTAATTAAGAGTCACTTCTTTAACGGATCGAAGGTACCTACTTAATTTCCCGGGACCGGATTTAATTTGTCTCGAACGCTAAGCAATTTGTTTACCCGAAACCTCCGTCTCTCTCTTCCTCTCTTCCTCCCTCTCTCCTTCCACTTTCGACAATTTAATTACCTTATTCCCAAAACAGATAATCCATATCTCATCCCGCTGGTATCAAGACGTCAAACCGAAGAAAAATACGATGGCGGCTCGAACACGCATCCCTGCACCAAACAAAACAACAGCACACCGAGGAGAGAGAAAGAGAGAGAGAGAGAAAAAAGAAGTAAGGAAAAAAATTAACTGACCGCTCCAAAGAGAGATGTATTATAGAGGCTCGCGGCGGGGGTTCAAACCATGAATAAATAAACGCGTGAATTTTACACAATTAACATGTAAAATAAACAAAAAACCCTATTAATTTTCCCGACCAACAACCAATCAAGCAGGCATTTGACAGGCGTTTTTCCCTTCTTGCTCTCGCTCGCTCTCTCGCGCACTCTCCCCGGGACGCCCTTGATTGATGCCTTAACTGATTGTTGTGCTTATTAACTTGTTAAACAAGACGAGGTGTATATAGAAAGAGAGGAGGCGAAAAGGTAAATACGAATAAAATACATACGAAAGAGCCATTCGATTCATCATTTGTGATGGGGCCCGGCCTATTGTCGGCTAAGAATCGGCTACTTAGCTTGGCATTCAATGAGCGCTTAATTGCGTAAAATCAGACGGGCAGACGAAGACCGGTCGACTGTCATTATTGCCTCCTGTCGGTCAATTAATACCGTCGTCGTTTAAATCGACTGAAACCTCGAGAGAAAAATTCAAAATTTGATTGGAAATATTCGAGAGTGCAATTATTCAACAACAAATAAATGAAGCAATTGCAGGAACAAATCAACAGTGTCTTGAACGAAAAGATCCATACTGCTAAAAGCAGGTAAAACATTTAATGGAAGAAAGGAAGTAATTGCACTAAAGCTTGGATGGCAGTAGATATTACATAGTATATAAACGAAAAAATACAAAGAAAAGTACTAATACTAATAATGGGAAACTGAGTTCATCTACCAGCTTAATGTCTCAGCTGCTATATGGGGTAGAAACTTGGATATTAAAAGAGGTATTTGAAATATGGCTTCATAGACGTATGCTTAAACTTCCTTGGAGTGCCATAGCCACAAACCAAAAAGTACTAAAGCGCGTTGGACACAGCAGAAAGGTGATGAAGATTGTTACGGCCACATACTCTGTAAAGACAGATACTCCCTCTTACAGGAAAGAAAGAGCATAAGGGAACGACAAAAAATCTTGGCTGAGGAGTATCACATATTGGAATAATTTTAATGTGAAAAGTTGCAAAAGAGGGAAGGGTTTAAAGAATGAAACTATTAGGGGCATTTGAAATATGGCTTTGTAGGCGTATTGTTGAACTTCCTTGGGGTGCCAGATTCACAAATGAAAAAGTACTAAGGCGCATTTGACGCAGTAGAAAGCTGATGAAGATTGTTAGTGCCACATACTTTGTAA
Organism: Cryptocephalus primarius; assembly: GCA_963576515.1. NCBI lineage: Eukaryota > Metazoa > Arthropoda > Insecta > Coleoptera > Chrysomelidae > Cryptocephalus > Cryptocephalus primarius. The sequence goes on along the minus strand of OY754937.1, from coordinate 23,453,111 downwards.
TCACAAATACTCCCTCTTACAGAGAAGAAAGAGAATAAGGGAAGGTAAAGAAGTCTTGGTTGAGGAATATCACATGTTGGAGTAACCTTAATGTGAAAAATTGCAAAACATATGGAAGGGTTTAAAGAAAGAAAATATTAGAGGCATTTGAAATGTGGCTTTATAGGCGTCTGCTTGAACTTCCTTGAAGTGTCATAATCACAAATGAAAAAGTACTAAAAGGGGCATTGGGCACAGTAGAAGGCTGATGAAGATTGTTAGGGTCACATACTTTGTAATCACAAATACTCCCTCTTGTAAAGATAAAAGGGCATAAGGAAGGGAAGAGAAATCTTGGCTGAGGAATATCAGATATTGGAATAACCTCAATGTAGAAAGTTGCAAAAGATAGGGAAGGATTTAAAGAATGAAAATTTTATAGGCATCTGAAATGTGGAAATATTGAGGTAAGCCATGAATATTGCAAAAGCATTTTTTACAACAAAAGTAGTCCACTGAAATCTGAGTCGATTTAACCATAATTAACTTATACGAAAATGGAAAATAGCGCCTTTTAAACTCGTAACATTTAAAAATGTTTAATCACCTCTTATTTATCACCTATCAAACCGAGTTGTCCCACCGATTTCCTTATAAACAGTTAATAACGCTGCAATAAATTGTATTTCATCATTAACACGCACACGGAGTATTAGATTACATTGTAATAGGACAGGTATTTAGTAAATCATATCGTATTGAATCTGCTACCATAGCCAATCAAATCTGAAAAAGATCCTGCGAGCAACGTAGTCATTGTCCTTATTTTAATTAGTTTCTCACGACTCGGGAGATTCAACCGTACTAACGATCCTGGTGACAATTTCGACGCAATTAAAAACTATGCTTAAACAACTTAATGACAGGTATTTACCACGCTGGTTAAACACACTTTTGGTATGCAAGCACTTTCTTTTTTCACAGGACGGCATCTGCTTGCTTTTTCTCCCGATTCTATTTGTATGTTCGATTCATTCTAACGGACTGTATTGTAAGAAATATCGTCCATACAAACGTTAGGATGTTGCAACGCGCCACAATCACGCGATTATACGTAAAGGTATTATACTCTCGTTCCTCGAGGGGAACTAATTAAAACATCTCACGTATTCAGAGATGAAGTTACAAACATGTATACGTATTGTGGATGTATCGGGCTCATTTGCGGGCTTTGTTAAAGTTTCGCAGCGAGAGGAAACGCGGAGTTAATAATTATTTGCATAGCTAGAAATAGACGTATCAAGGGGGTATACGTCCTGAATATGGAGGTATGGAATTTGTAACGAAGCTAACTGAATTGCACAAGGCATCGTTGCTTTAAATAAATTAATAACAATTTGTTTTCCTAATAAACAAAAAACATTTGTAACATTGAAATATATTTCAAAAGGAAATATTACTTTTCAAGCACTTGTTGCCTAATTCTTCTTCTATGACGCCACGTCTCAAGAATCTAAAATCAATTATAGCACATCTAGATTGAAAAATTGGTATAACCTGTTAGTTTTGAGTGTAGAACCACGTTGGGTTACATGTTGAATTTCTTTAGGCTCAGTAGAGATCAATTATTTCAAAAACATTCCCATTTAAATAATACTAGGGATTTTCTTCGTAGTATGGTCATGAAAACAAATACAGCAACTCAAAAACACCTCAGTTTAGACCCAACTTTCACATTTTAGGCATTTGTTCTGATCGGTTCGCGATACGTTTGCGTCTCTTGATTTAAATTTTTGATTTAGGGGCAAATTTATAGTCCGTCACTTAAGGAATACTCAAGGAAGCCTTGGTGGAGGAAACCTTGGTGAAACCTCAGATAAGCTGTTCGATGGTTACAAAATCTTATTGCCCCCGCCAAGGAGCACTTAAGAAGGTAAAAGTTCTGACGACAGCGCAAATTTTGAATAAGGAACCGATCTATGGAGTATTATTTCTAGTTCTATGGTTCTACGATCGTGTCAAAGTAAGGTTATAAACTACAACAAATTCAAACTTGTAATTCAACCAAGAAAAAGTAAATTTAAATCCTCAACCCTTCTTTTTAAGCACCTAAATCGTTCTTTCCAGATTTCCAAACATCTTTCGAAGATATTCCTGGTGCTTCTATGAGCCCTATTAGAATTTCTTTCTGCATGTGTATTAGGATGTACAACTGGTGTTACCAGATATCTTTTACATGCATAGCCATTGTCACCCAACATTTTACCTGTGACAACACATAATTTATAACAGATTCATATTGCAAAGAATTTAAACAAATAATTATAGGCTGACCTGGCACTTCATTATTTTCATATTTGAGAGGAACCAAATTTTTCTGAAATGTTGTGTTATCATGAGTGGACCCTGGATACCTAGCGACAATATCTAATATTTGCATTTTTGGGCCACATACCACCTGTAAATAACACTTTTTAAACAATTTCATCAATCATTACTGAGATAATGTAAGTATCTGTAAATTATTGGAGAAAATTCTCCTTCTGTTTCTGTATATTTCATCTGCAGCACCTCCAGGCTTTTTTATTGGGATGTGGGTACCGTCTATACGAGATGTTACACCAGGAAAGTTGGCAATTTGATTAAATTCATTCATAAAAACTTGAGAGATGAAAAGGGTCTTCTGGGAATTTTACGACATTCCTCATTTTTTCTGCTAGTGACTCTGAAATCTTTTTTATTATTAGAGATACTGTAGATTGTAAAATTCCCCTAAGATCACCAGCAACAGTCTTAAATAAGGATGAATTGGTAGAATAGATAAATAAAGTTAAAATACTTGAATAAAGCATAAGTAATCATTCTTTTTCTAGATATAAATACATATATAAAATTGCAACTTGCCTAGAAATTTCTTGTACCATAGCATTGTAAACTAATTAATAATTGGATCAGTGGAACCACTGGCAAACTTCTATTATTGGGTTTATGAAGAGCATCATTAATCAGAGGCAGAATAATATGTACAATTATATTTCTAGAAAAGCGATTTCTCCTTATAAACTCACGTTCACTATATAAATCTCGATACTCGAGGTAAGATCAAACCGACCTCGGCCTCATCTCATCCTTAAGGTGCACTTAGTAGACTATAAAATACAGATGGCACACAGTAAGTACGCCTTGAGGTTTGAGGAATCCTCAAGGCGCGATTATAAATTTGCCCGTTAATACATCACCTTCCGTAAAATACCCCGAGTGCCATACAGTTACGTTAAAATCGCTAAAATCTTTCCCTAATCCGTCGTCGTGTCGTCGGTTCGAAGGTGTCCGAGATTTCACGCTTTGTAAACCCCGGAGAGGCCGCCGTAAAGGGTCGCCATTGTGCGCCATTCTGTGGAGGCAATTTGGAGTTTATTTATCGGAAAAAAGACGATTTTTACGTGAGCGGTACCCCGATGAGTTTTAAACGACTTTCGGGGGAGAATAGGGCCGAAGAATAGGAGCGGACCGGGTCCCGTCATTTGTCGGTGCGCGATGGTGCGCGTATTTTACGGTTTTTCGGGAATTTATGTTGTATATGTGTGAAGGTATGTGCGTTGTGTGTGTTTATTGTTGTCCGAGTGAATGCGGATTGATGATCGGAAGAATACAAAACGCCTCGTTAGGATTGATCGTTTAACCTTCAATGGATCTTTAATGGGTTTCACAAATTACAAAATTCAGAATAATAATTCTTTGGTTGAAAATAATAGAAAAATGGATGTCTTCTAATACATAATTACCGTGTAAATTCATAGTGTTTGTTATACGTGTATTTTAAAATTACAATTTTAATTCTTTTAATGTGTACACGTATTGTATTTCACTAGAATTCTGCACTAAGAGAAACGGAATAAACAATTTATTGTCGGCGCTCGTTAGTCGTTTTATATTTTTTTTACCTAACTCTCGTATAAACCGTCCATGAGATATCTCTGTACATATTTTACACGTCCATGTAAATATTTTAAAATAAAAACCTTAATTCCTTTAAAAATATATTTCTGGCCTTTCAGCCACCTGAAGGAATTTCTAAAGTATTTCATGAACACAATACTAACTTTCCATTGTTTGAAATTATTACAAAAAGGCTTCTAGAATCCATCTAGACCGCAAAGATTTGCTTTGAAGATAGTTTACAATATTGAAGGTGTCCTCCCTCCAGAATATTTCTCAAAAATTCTTGAAGTTTCAGATTTAAATTTAAAACATTTCAAACTTCCATAAACTTTTCGAATTCAATTGTAAAACCTTTCTACACTTCAGACATGCTTAAGGAACTTCTGAAAATTTTCTTTGGTATGATGATGATTTTCTGTTGTTTGAAATTATAACAAGAACACTTCTGGAATCTTCTTCAGACCATATTTACTTTTCTTTGATCTTTTAAGAGTCGAATAGAATTTATGGTAATTTCGCTAATTTAAAATTGTAGAAAATATCTGTATTATGTGCTATGGAATGGTTCTAGCGTTCAAACTATTACAATTAAATGGTATTAAAATAAAATTATATTTCAGACCAATTAGGAAACTCTAAAGTTTTTTCTATGGTCCTCAGAGGTCATTTAAATCGTTTGAAAACTTGTAAAATTCTCTGTTACTCAAGTAAATGGCACTTTTACTAATTTAACGTCTGTCGTTTGTACGTTTAAAGCCAAAACTAAATGATTTGGCACTTCTGTAAACCATATATATTTTCGTTGAAGGCGGTTTTAGAGGTTGAGAATTTCAGCAGAAACTCCAGAATTTTCACACTTAAATTTGGAATATTTAAATCTTCAATTGTTTTATACTATAATAGAATTCCTTCTAGAATCTATCTTTGACCATTAAGAAAATTATCACTATTTTTCAGTGGTCCTCGAAGACTGAAAACCTTGAAACTGACATAAAGCCCACAAATTTTATTTTAAAGCACTTTCGTAATTTGAAATTTTGGAAATACGCCTGAAATCTGTATTTTAAAGTCACTCATATCAGAAAGTACATGGCCTAAACTTTCAATTTTGTACATTATGCACCAAGAAAATAAATTCTGTTATGGGTGTACCACGGTTCAAAACCAGTCCCTGTACTAACTGACACGACCTCTAATACAACAATTCCCTTTTCCAAATTTCACTCCCCAAAAATTAGTCAAAAAAATTGTATCCCATATTTCCTCCCCGTCTTATCTAAACCTCTACTTCTCCTCTCGTGTCTCTCCTCTTTATACGCTTTATTCTTCTGTTTCTTCTCGCAGCAGGCGCTCCAGGTAACGAACTCCTGCCGCGAATGAAACAGCTGTCGCTGCATAACATCTCTCGGAGCGGTAGACGTCTTCATCAGGATATGTGGCAGAAGAAATTATAAATTAGATGGGCATAACTCGGAGGGATATGCGCGGCCTATGGGGCGATTAGCGAGAGAGAGAGGATTTCTTAGAGAGGAATATAATGGGAACGTGGTGATTTTCGGGTGGGCGAGGGAACGTCGGAGATTTTCCGCTTTAGGGGATAGTTGTGGACGTAATTGCGTACTACAAATTAATGGGTGGTTCATGGAGGAAACTTTGAGAATCTTGATTTGATTTTAAAGGCTTCTCGACGCCTTGTCTAGATCGTGTTGTGGCGTTTAGGGCATTTAGGGCATAGAACGTTCGTTATAAACCATGGCATTTGATCGAAAAAGTTACTTATGATCGCATGATCAGTTGCTTGTCCAAAATGAAAGATACTGACAACAAATATAGCAATAGGAGAAGAATGTAAGGGTGTCATTCACTCAAAGCATTTAATTTGAAATTTCCCATAACGACACTTTTGGATAAGTGCAAGCACATCTCCTTTCAACAAAAGATACATTTTAAAGTGTCTAAATTAGCGAAAAATGCGACACCATTACCCGTCATCCTCCGTCGTCTTTCTTCCTTTCTGAGACGATTCCAACCCCCCCGGAGCGAAATAATAACTGTATTCGAGGCGGCTGGTCAACTGAAGAGAGAGGAGAGGTAGTCACAAATGGGAAAATAAGTGAGTGCCGATAGCCATTGTCGCCCGTTTATTCACTTATTATTCACCACAGCTGACTTCTTCACACTTATTCCGCTCATTGTTGCACCAAAGTGGGTTTTATGCGTGTGTTTTCGGACACAATGGACGAGGTGATGGTAAAAGCGAGCGAGGAGAATCGCAGGGGACACAACATACACAAGAGGAGCAGCTCAGGTGGAATAACACAGGAGGTGTCATTATTTTCGAGGCGATTTTTCTTGCTCTTGATAATAGGACGTCGAGTCAGAAAAAGCGAAAATTGATGAAGAAGGCAATAACAGGTTTTTGACTTTTAAACACTTAAAATGATCAAAATCTAATTGATCTAATTACGACAAAATGAAAAATACCCTAACAACCACAAATTTTCTACAAATTTAATCAAAATTTGTGTGTGTGCTATATGCTTTACTATGCTCTGCAAAAGTTTTTCCAGAGATATTCCAATAAATTGAGATCTAATTTATTTAGTGATTCTATTAGACAACTATAGTCTGTCTAAAAATGAGGCGAAGTAATAAAAACTCATTATAAATGCAAAACCGATACAAGGTGGCACCCACTAAATATGTCGAGTTCTCTAATGTTTTGCACGCTACCTTCCGTAATCTCTTTATATTACGAGTGTTTCTCCCTGACCATTGGCTATTTTGTACGCCTCGGCACATGCGAAGAACCACTCACTGGCGTACGGTCGGGAAAAATGACGAAATGTGCAATAATCGATAACTGAAAAAATTACGTGTGCGTGCGCGTGTGTGTGCGTGCGTGCGTGTGTGTGTGTTTGTGTGTGGGCGCGCGCTTGAACGAGATAGAGAGGGAAAGAAAGACAACACTTCAGTACATGTATGGTCGTGCATTAGTTTATGAAATTTTGCGGCCCTGAGAAGGGCCAGTTTATGAAAAGTTTTTCCCAGCCGTCACCTTCTCCTTGGTAACCTCAGTCGTCGTCGTCATCGTCGAATTCTTCCCAAACATCGGAATCTGAAGAAGAATCATCATTTGGGTTGATAATAATTGGTTCTATCAACGACTCCGAAATGTTATCTAACTGAAACATTTGGTCTTCTATTTTCAGAACGTGATTTATGCATTTCCGCCAATTTTCCTTGGAAACTTTACATATTGCTTCTTTAAGCAAATTTTTGACATCTGCTAATTTGAAAGTTGTATTTGTTCTCGCCACGTCCCCTTTTATTTGTGCCCATATTAGCTCAATGGGATTCAGGTCGCAGTGGTACGGAGGAAGCCGAACCACTGTTATTCCTTTCGCCTTGGCTAATTCATCGACGACGTGCCTTTTAAAATCACCTTTACGTGAATTGGCTAAACGCAAGAGTTCTACTTTTAATAGGTTTTCGGCACATTCGATCTTTTTCGAGGATAACCATTCTGCGATACGTTGTTTTCGCCAAGAGCTATTTGGTAATTTCTCTTCTAATCGGGAATGGTAACTAGCGTTGTCCATAACTATTATGGAACCATTCGGAATTAGATCGATCATTTGACCAAACCATTCTTCAAACACGTCCGCAGTCATTTCTTCATGGTAGTCTCCTGTCTTAGTTGATTCAAAAATTAGTTCTCCCCCTTAAACGAAACCATCCTCGCTTCCAATGTGGGTAATAATAAGCCGTCGCCTTTTACCCAACGAAGGCTTTAAACCGGTGGACCAACCTTCTAGAAAAGCTTGCCTTCGATTAGTTACACTGGTATCTTGCCAAAATTTTGGCACGGAATGTCCTGCGTTAATCCAAGTTTCGTCCAGATAGAAAATTTTTTTCATTTCTAGCCTACTCCTTCGAATATCGCGCAGGTAACTTCTTCTCCACACAATGATGTCATCTCTTTCCATCAATACAGATTTTCTATTGTGCTTCTTCCATCGAAATCCCAAATCCTTTAAAATCGTCCATAATGTACATCGGCTCATTTTTGGAAAGTCCTCGTCTTCTTGGACAGACAATAGAATTTTATCTAGTGTTGGAAGTTCGTTGCGGAAAAAGAAAGCGTGAACTTTTCGACGTAGTCCCCTTTTTAGAAATTCGTCTAAGGAAATTTTCGGACGTCCTGGAGACTTTTTCTCCGGTTGAACAGGACCACTCTTTCTTTCTTTTAATAACCTGTACACTGATGTCTTACCAACTCTTAGCAACGCAGCGGTTAATTTCACGGTTTTATCCACACTCGCATCTAAATTTTGTTTCTTGATGGAATCGAAACAATTCAAAATTAGAACTTTCTCATTAACTGAGAACGGCGCTAATTTTGGGCGTTTCGATGGTCTTGGTAAATTCTCCATACTCCAATACGTATCTCCGTACTTTAAAAATACCACTATGGACACACAGGAAAGTCACTGACAAAGTCTGTCTAATCACACACACGTACACGTCTATAAGCAATGCTGACTGACTAATGATTTTAAATGGAATAAATGGGCCGATCTTATACACATAACCACCTGATATGTTAACGCAAGCATTAAGCGCAATCAGTTCCTTTAACTTACCAAGAATTACTGAGAAAATAATAGCCGTCTTGTCCCTTCTTGGAATAGTTAATCACATAATCCGAACTTTAGTATTTATCTGCACCTCGATTAGACAGCACCCACTTTTGTACATCGGTAGGAAATGTTCATATCTCTTCGTTTCTTCCATATCCCGAGGATTTATTAGACAAACAGTATGAAAAAAAACATTACCGTAAAATGTTATAAAAAATACCGATTTCCAATATTGTAATATGTTATATTAATGACGAGTTAACAACAATTCAGGTAAAAAGGGAAGCGTTCCTGAGATGATAACAATCGCGGTCGTAATACCTACCTTTTAATAAATCAATTATACCGGTTTTAAGGAAACTCAACATTACATAGACAATTTTAATGCATTTATTAATATTCGTTGATTTCTTTAAGAACGCCTCTGGTTAGCGGCGAAATAATCGGTTTATTACTTCGCCTCATTCTTTGACAGGGTATAACATTAGCGTAATGTTCAAGGGGTATTCAGCAATTATAGGTTATGTTATAATTTGTAATGGACCCAATAAAATGAGAATTTCAAATGTATCGAAAGGGTTTACCACAGCATTACAGCATTACATTAGTAAAATAAACAATAGGCACCTGAAGACAACCTGAAGCAATTCTTGTAATTTTCACCGATCACATATTTCCAATGATTGGCAAAAAAATGTTTTAAGTTTGATTCAATTGAAACTCCACATGAAGGGTAACTGAAATGTACTTTAGGACTGTAGGGAGTTTCAACTCTATAACTAGAATAGTCTAGGAGTTGTGACCGACCTGTTGCGATTTTACCTCTTGCAGATTTCGATCTTTTTAGACGATTAAAACGGTGATTTTATTGAAGCTATGCAAATGTTTAATGTGAATGTCAACTTCCTAACGTACGGAGTTTCCGAGTTGCAGCTGAAAGAGCATTATTTTAGCTCCAATTTAGTATAAACTTCAAACGTAATATAATTGAAGTTGAATAAGAAATGAAGTTTAAGATGTTTCAATATTCTAACTCACGGAGTTTGGGAGTTGCGATAGATTACTTGACGACTTGACTTGATATTTGAGCTTCAATTTATTTTAAACTCCTCACGATGGGTTTACTTCATTGTAATGTTAGGACGTGCATTGTTAAGAACTTTAGGGTTTTATAAAATTTTAACTCGTTAAGTTACTGAGTTTGGGAGTTGTAACTGGTTTTTTTATTCTTTGACAGAACCTATACTTAGACAACGTAGACTGCACGTAGAAGTGTTAGAAAAAGAAGGAAGCTAAAAGACGAGGCACAGAGTTTTTAGCTTGCCCTTTACTATTGCATATTCAAACCCTTCAAGTTAATATAGGCTCAGTTAAAGAAGGGGATACGAATCAATAATAAATCTCGGAATTGACGGAAAAAACGAATCTTGTTTTAATAAGTGGAGAAGAGTTTAAAAACATGTTTACTTTAGTACTTTTCATCCTCCCGGAAAGGGAAATTCATGGCCTCCGGATTTTTCCGGGTCAATACTGGGACGTGGACATAAGTGAGCAAAATTTCAAATTTCCATTGAAATATTGCGTATATGACTGCAAATATTGAAGCTGAAGCTCCATTTGACACACATGGCATAAAGGGACACCCCTTTCAATCAACAAGTATTTCAGTAGGTACCACCGCTCGAAAAATATTTTCCAACCCGAGCGTCGCCTCTTCATCGCACCGAATGCCTCGTAGGTATTCGTACTATGTATATTTTACATGATTTATAAGGACACAAATACCAAATGCGTACGTTAAGTCGACTCCGCGTTTAGAAGGCGTTGATTTTTTAATTTATTTTCGATCGATGCCTCGTCCGAAAAATCCCATCATTTACCGTCTCAACTCCCAGGTATACAGAGCGATTTTAATTTTAAATCAGTCGGTAAATTATCGCGTTAAGTACTAGAGAGAGAGAGAGCGAGCGAGAGAGAAGGGAAGACCGGAGCGCGGATGCTCAAAAGAGAGGAAAAAACGCGCGTACTTAACTCAAATATCGTCTTGATTAATTAGCCTCGAGAGCTTAAGGCGGTCAATCGTTTCGGATTCTATCCCATAAATATTTAGCTGAAAATATCCCAGGGCTAACGAGCAATCCGAGCGAGCAAAACGGCCAATTTATTGGAAAAAGGGCAATTTAAATACAGAGCAGAAGCACTCGAAAACAACTCGTGAACAGATAATGCTGCTATTAATGCTAATAAAAAGCAGCAGTAGATTGAATTTTGTGACCATATGATTTTAGAATCCGGTCGATTCGTCCGCAGCGGCGCCGGCAAGGTTTTTATTTTAACCCAAGCAGAAGACAAAAGAACCGTTTAGAATCAACGGCGTGCTCAGAAATAAAATGCACCAATACCAAATTTATTTCTTGATGCATTTTATACACGGTTTCTATAGCACCTATAGGCATTGTAATTTTTCTACATAGCTTAAACGTCTTAAGAAACCCACAAGGTGTATATCACTAACATAGGAGGCTACAATGCCTTGACTATATCGCATGTACAAAATTTTGTTTACAAAACTACTCGAATCCTTGCTGAAAACACATGAATTGATAGGTACTTGCTGAAGGAGAAGAATTTAATGTAAACAGAAGACAAAAAAACCGTTTAAATTCTGCAGAGTGTTCAGAAATGCAATGCACCAAATTTTTTCCATGGTGTATTTTATACATTGTTTCTATTGGGACCTATGGACGTCGTGGTTTTCCTACAAAGCTTTCTTCCCAGTTGAAACTTCTTAAGAAGCACATAAGGTGTATATCATTAACATAGGAGGACTGCACTGGATTGGACTGCAGAATCTCTGAAAACCCTTCAGTTTTTTAATCCAGAGAAGTTTTGTGGGTTCAATTCGAGTCTGCTCACATTCCCTACTGGAATATGGTTCAATAATATGACCAGCACCGTGGAGTCAATCCAGAAGAAATGCTGAGAAACCACTCGATTCAAGATTAGGACTATTCGATGGTTGAACCTAGCAGGAAATACTTGTTCAGGTACCAAACTATCCCTACGACTATTACAACGAAAGATATGCACCCATGCCATCAACATTAATACTAATTGCTCGAGTGACATTAAATCCCTTGGTGGAAATTTCCTTACAAAACCATAGGAGAGGTATAAACTCATACATTGTTTGGTCACTAGAAACTTTCAAGCTGTGGGAAATCAAATAACGTTGCTATGAATGAACTGCATTGTGACAACGAAGCTACTCGCGTAATCCTGCGGTAGCGCCAATGGTGGTACCGGCCCCGCGATGAGTTTCTGCGAAGAGAATAAGAACGAGAATATGAAGGCGAAGAGGAGGTGGAGGAGAGCGAGGACGAAGAAGTATAAGGCAGAAGAAGGAGAAGCAAACACAGTGTTCTTGTGTATTTATGTTCACTAATGATAGCCTGCCTACGGTCTGATATATTGGACAAGTTAACTTTCTAGTTTATGCCCATCGCTGGACGTTGCATTGTTAACAGAACACTTTAGAGGCCCTCGAGCCACGATTCCATCTCTTTTATTCATTAATAATTACCAGTCAAATTGATATTTATATTTTACCCCACCTTCGGCTTAATAACAATTATAAATCTGAATACGAATGTGTGTGTTGTATTTGTACTCATATGCGCTACGTGGCCGGGCAGGCCTTTATTTAATACTGCCACATGTTTCACTTTATAAATTCGATAAGGAGTCACGGCCCCCTTTCGTACGTTATTAATAAGACGGGCATCCTCGATAATCTGACAAATTACAAAACTTTATCGACTCTTAAATAATTTGTTTCTTTCTCTCGGAACGTTGAAAGTCTTGGGAAAAATTTGTACGAGGCAAACAAACAAAAAGGGGATACGCTGCAATTAGAACAGTATTTGGAACGTTTGTCCATGATCCTCTGCAGGCAGTAGAAGTAAAGTGGGCAACGACATGACTTCCTATTCTAGTGGCGGGACTTCATAGGAAATTGTCCAAACATTATTCGGTTATTACGACTCAAGCGGCCACGACAGAGAGTACCTGGAAAGATGCCAATGGAAAATGTACGTGCAGGGTTAGATTCCATCAATTATTGATAAGAATATTGACAACGGTTTGATAAAAATTTAATGGCAAGTAGAAATGAAATAAATAAAACAGTACATTTTACACCTTCTTAAAACCGTTCCGCTATCACTTATGCTTAAGAAGGTTATTACTCTTATTACCTACTAAAGAACCCCTTGCTCGGGTCGTAAAAATCAAATAATATTTGGACAAGCATGGTCAAGAGAGGATACGAGTTGTCCAGTATTTGTTTCTCGTTCAGAATAGTTTCGGACAAAATTATTTGAAGAGTAGTTAGAGAATGTTTCAAGGAACTAAAGTACGCTTTCACTATAGGGATGAATGCTACCCCATCTTGTGGGTTGAAAATTAAATCATAATAAATAACCGTAGGATCAATAAAGGAATGAATTCTAAGCAAATATTCTGTAGAGAATTTTCGTAGAACCAATACTTTTTGAGTTACTCGTGAATGAAGTTGTTCCACAATTCTTTATGAATAACGCTGAAACTAAATTTTATCGACAAATTGATTGTAAACAGAAATAAAGGTTATAAAATAGTAAAGCGATTGGTTTTTGCAATTTTCAGGGAAAACTCGTATAAACTTATTGACCCTTAAATTGAGCTTTAGCGCGTTATTAAAGTTGCTAGCATAAAAACTAAATGAGTTACAATGAAATTAAAATGGATATTTTCCTCTGGCAGCAAAATCAGCAAAGGAACCAATGACTTTACCATAGGAACTATAATATTCCACTCACCATTTTCTTTCTTTGAGTCCTGGCAACGTGTTCAAGAAGTTTGAAGCCTGAAACAAAACATTAATTCTAATTAAAAAAAAATTTGAGGGGAAAAATTGAATTATTTTTTTGGCAGTAATCCAGAAATTAAAAAGAAACTTATAATGCTAAAAGAGGAACTTTGTTAAATTTTTTTCACAGAAAATTTTGGTGTTTTTGCTATTTTCCTAGGACAAAAATTAATTCTGATGTCACCGTAAAAAATTATATCTCAAAAGTTTCAAGAAATCAGTTTCACTACATTTGGATGTCTTGAAACTCCCTGCAAAATGTTTTTGGAAGCGATTGGATAGCTTAAAAATTAAAAAACCATTGGTGTTGAATAGCTAATCGAATTTCTTAGGTGGAATTTCCATAGCAAGTAAATTTTTTGATTCTCGACAATTTTGGAACATTCATGAACAAATGTGAACATATTGGTTTATATCTGAATATGTACAAGTATATCCTCATTTTGTGAAAAAAATTAAATTTCGTTTTAGGGGGTGTATTATAAGGGTTGAAACGTATATAGTGAAATAAGCTAAATTACATTCCAGGCGATGAGAGAATGTTTGCTTTACATATTTAAACATGATTTTGATGTATACAATGCAAAAATATGCAAAATGCCTATCAAGTGCATACTTGCATATTTTATAAATACAGGCATAAGCATTAACGTTCTTCGAATGCATTCAGTTTTTCATCAAATATATTTTATTTTTATTTTATCAGTATCCAATGATCAGTTATTATTTTATGGGATGTATTTCAAGCGTTCATACGTATAGTGTAAAATATCATGAACCTTATTCCAGAACATGGAAAAATGTTGTTTTTACGTATTTAAATATGATTTCAATTTATGAAATGCAAAAAAGTTCATAAGGGATGTTTTTATAAGGGTTGAAAGTCTACTCGACTTTACTTAAAGGGGTACTTTTGACCTAAACCTTTTGATCTGTTGACATGAATTCCTCGTTACCCCTCCACGTCGCTCTATGGAAAAAGGGGGCGACGAAACGTCTCCGCCGCCTCCTCGAGCCGATTCCCACGTCCGCGGCCCCGCGTTTTAATCGATTTAAAATAATTAAAGGTAGTACCAATCGTGCGCGCCATTTCAGCTCTTTCTCGCCCGTACTTTACGACTTTAGCAAAAGCGGGTGGGTGGACGGTGGTGGTGCCGACACTCGCGTACACGTACCCATACAAACACACACGGCATACGTGAGCTATTCGAGCTTAATCTATTGGTATTCACTTTATAAGAGATGAATGGAACAGACGATCATTCCGGGAAATTGTAAAGTACGCGAGAAATTATCGTTCGGAATACTTTGGGTGAATTTCAATAAGGAGGTCGGACAGGGACGGACGGGCCTCCGGAATATTTTAATCTATCAACTCGATGGGCCATTGTGGACACATTTTATGTTCATTTCAATTGTTATACCATATCTGTTTTACATATGGTTTTGCTCTGATCTTCAGAAAATGAAAGTAACCCCGTTTTAAAAACACCTAGCAGCTATTAATTTTGGCGTTCAGAGTTTTCACCGTTGGAAAATCACTATCAAGGTACTTTTAGAAACTTGCAAACTGGGCAAGTCCTGAGGGGGATAATTGAAAATTTAGCACACTTTAGAATTGCGCTAAATTATTATTGAAAAAATTAACGGTATTGTTCCTAGCGCTTGTAATTCCTTTAGATCATTCATGATCGCTCCGATGTGTCTTTCAGGATTTTCTGCTTCACTAGGAAATCTCCTACATCCTAAAACAACAGTTATTCAGAAATTTTCCTAATCCTCAGGAATAATAGAATCCTAGGACACTTTATGGATAACAAAAAATTCCTGGTAATTTTTTTAAGTCTTACAGAATCGCTCCCTGTGCCCTTTATGATTTTTTAACCAATAGGAAACTTTCTGAGACGTTTGATATCTTAAAATATATCCTTGATTCATCTATCGATGCTCGAACGTTTAGGAAAACGTTTGCTTATGAATCACCCGATCAAAGGCTATTCTGAAATATCACAAATTCTCAGGAATGATTGAAATTCCAGAATACTTAAGAGATGCATTAAACTATTTTAAAAAAAAATACTGGCATTCTTCAGAATTATTCAGGATCGCTTCCAAGTGCCTTTTAATATTTTTTGAGCCAATATAAAACTCTTAAAGATGTTTGACATCCCAAAATCTCTCTGATTCATCACAAGGTGGACGGCCATTCTGGATTTTTTTTAAATCCTTATCCTTAGGGATTATTGAAAACCCAAGACACTATAGGGACGCATTAAACAATTGCTGAAAAAAATTACTGGCCTTCTTGTCCTTGTAAGGTCATTCTGGATTGCTTTCTAGAACCTTTCAGCATTTTTTGAAGCGATAAAAACTTTTAGAGATATTTTACATTCTAAAATAAGATGAGTAAATGGATCAATTTAACCTGAGTAGTTAGGTCAAGTGTAATTCACTTAAGGGAAAATACAGAAATCCTAAAAGGAATATTAAACTAGTAATCAAGAAATGTTCAAGGAATTTTTGCCAGAACCGTTCAGGATTATTTTAAAACTAATAGGGAAATTCCAAATGTCATATTCCTTTCTTAGTCTAAAATTATCTCTGAAAATTGAAACATTGGAAGAAACGTTTTCCTGTGGATGGTCAGATAAATAGTTATTATGAAAGTAATTTAAGTTTCAGGATTTATGACACGTTCCCTAGCATTTTTACAAGGCTTGAAAATTCCATTGGATCAATCAGGAACGCTTCCCTGAGCTTTTGAGAATTTTCTGAGCCAACAAGAAACTTCCAGAGATATTTCACACCTCAAAATATATGTTTGATCCATCCATGTACGTTGGAACGCTTAGAGAAACGTTATTTTCGAATCCTCGGGAATTACTGAAATTCTAGCACACTTTAGTCCTTGTAATCTCTTAAAATTTTCCAGGATCGCTTCGCACAAACAGAAAAAAATCTAGAGATTTCTGATTCATCTATGGATGTTGAAATGTGTAGAAAAACGTTTTCTTTTAAATCGCCAGATGAAAGGCAATCCTGGAATTTTTCAAGAATTATTGTAATCCCAGGACACTTCAGTAATGCGTGAACTAATCATAAAAAAAATACTGGCATAAAAAATGCTTGTAAATCCTTTTCCTCCATTCTTGTATCCAGTGATCAAAAACTTTTCTCCTGTATCTACAAAGGACAATAGGCATTCATATCGAGTTGCGTGATCGACTTCAAGGCAATTTTGCGCTACTGCTGCAACAGCCTGTCTACGAAACTGCTGAAGTTTCGTGCCCTTTGGTACTGCCAAAACAATTTGACAGGAAATTTGGCTTCCTTGGAAATCCTTTTGTATTGGACCACTCAAAATCAGTGAGGACGCACCTCCGCTCACTTTCAATCCAATCAATTATCGGTCAATAATGTAATTTTTTCTAGGAACTAATTACAATCTAAATGGCGATTCCTGCGCGATCGGCGTCCCGTTCTCGGAATCGATCGACATTAAACAATATCCCCATTGCCTGGATCGGCGAGTCGAGTCACGTCGACGACGTTTCGAAAATTAACACCTCCCCCCATTCGCGTTTGCGTGGGGTCCCTATCAGTATGCAATTGGAGGAAATAGTTAACAATACCAATAAATTAAGCAGCGTACGTTATGAAGTATCTTTCCTGTGCTACTGCCCGTGCGACGCTCTCTGGGCGATTCTCCATATAATCACGATCACCATCATCATCATCATGCTTTATTCATGTTTGACGTAATTTGTGGCTCTGGCGATCACCATTTTTCTCATTGTTATTATTGTTATTACCTCGCTCGATAATGACCTTTAGGGATTCGTCCACGCGCGTCTAGACGGATGATGGTTTATTGCGTCTCGTCCCCAAGATGGCTTCCTATTCGGGCGTGAGCTGATTCTTAATATGGACTTTTGGGAGATTCACTCGTACGTGTGCATACCCACCGGAAAATATGTGTGGCTGAATTATAGCGTCATTAAATCATTTGTTCCTGACGAAAATATCAAGGGGGTCCATCGATCAGGACCTGGAATTTGAAACGTGGTAGGTTTACGCAAACGCCTTGAATTATTCCCCAAAAATGACGTCAAAATCCCGGTAACGCTTAATCAGAAGACATAGTGTTGCACGACGCAAGGGAATATCGCTAAGGGATAAAGTAATGGACAAGGAGATACGTAGGTGAAGGACATGTGGCGAGGATTCCCTTTCGATCACTAATTGCCTCCTACCTTTAAAGGAACTTTTTATTGTCGAATTTCCATGTTTTGGAATTGCATGCCGATGAAAAAAAAATTAAGTTTTTATATAAAAAAAGTACGTAGGAAAATTGACATGCACCCCTCGTTAGCCCAAGGGTGGAAAATTTCGGGAAACTCCTGTAAAATTTCGACATAAATTTCCGTCACCTTGAACTTCTTCAGATCAAGATAATTATAAATTTTGCAATAAAATATTTTCCATTTACAAACGCCCTGCACGCCCAATCAACCCAACATGATATATATAATAAATAAATTTTATATTTTATATCTCACAAAAGAACATTATTTAGCGCAATCTTAAAAAATTTTGAAATAAATGATTTATTTCCTAAGTACTTCTTTTTACAAAAACTTGAATTCCCTTCATGGGCATGCAATTCCAAAATTCTTTCAACCCTTGACGCTTCTGCAGCGTGGATGTCTTTGATCGTATTATTTTAAATTTAAAATAGTGTAGCACTCTGAAATCATGGAAAAATATTGGATTTTCTTGCAAATGGAGATTCAATTTTCATTTTGACACTTTCATTTTCCTGGGCATTGGGTTCATTATCAGCCCTTGCAAGGTATGCTGTTTGAAATGACGGACACTCATTTTTCACCATTTTCCAGTAGATTACATGGAAGGATATCATTGCCTTCATCCATACCTGAATAAATAGTCCAGGTAAAAATTTCTCAGGTTGAGAAATGGGCAAATTTAAGACCTCCTGATCCCGGAATGTTAGAAGGTTTTACTGCAGTAACAGCTAAATGAAGTTTTGCACCCTAAGTACCAAAAGCGTCGGACACGAATTTTCACATTTTAACAATAGTACTCAAAATTAGACGCTCATTAATTACACGTAATTCGGCCAATTAAGTGCAGTAATCACGATTTTTATGTAGCAATTTCCTCAACTGCAATTATTTTCAATGGCCAGTACGATATCAATGACATGAAACTTTCAGGGGGAACCATACAATTACTCTAAAAATTTAATCACGCCGCATTTACATTCGAATCGCCGGCTCCTGTCAATATCTCAGCTCTCCGCCGAAACGAAAAATTGTTCCTTACGTTCTCTTTTTAACCCTCCCCGGATTGTTTATTGTACGCCTCACAAAGTGTATACGTACACTCGAACTGACAGCATATACAATATTTATACAGTCGATTCGGGCTCGCCATCGTAATTTTTAACACGCGAGACCGTGTAATCTCAATGTATTTTTTTCTCCTTTCTCTGCTTCTCTCCTCTCCGCAGGAATGCTAATAAATACCGAGAGAGCGCAGGAATTTTTTGCATGCGATGGGGAACGAAAACACACACGGCCCGAAAATTACCGCGAGAAGGAATCGACGGAAAATAAAGACTAATACGACCGGAATTATTAAATTAAACCTTCCATTCTCGATTTTAAATAGAGATGTCATTACGACGTGTTCACCTTTTATCTGGATTCTTCGACAGGTCGTTACGCTTACGGCGGATATTAAGTTACGTTTTAACGACTCAGTTTGGGTCGTATTTAATAAAAATTTTTATCATCTAACCGAATATCTCGCCCGTCTGCCTACTGCCTTATACAATTACCGTCACCTGCTGTTAACATTTTCATATTAGGTATATATTATTTATCTTCGGCGCGCACCTTCGTCTAATCCGAATTTATTATGAGCGTTTAAGTCGACAAAGAAAATACTAAGTTGTGTCGTAAATCACTTGCCTAAGAGCCGCATTAAGAGCCCCCGAAGAAGGACAAGTTAATCCAATCGGCTTTATTGTACGTGCCCATTTGAATTTCGACCTTTGCCTCTTAGAGAGATTATTGTGATACAAACTGGTCGAAGTGTCTAAACAAACTCGAATTTAAAATGTTTCTTAGCGACTGCAAAAACTTCTTTTCAAGTTAATTTAACTACGAGATGATATAACGTAAGCATTTTTTTATTTTTGGTACTGACTACATTTGCAAACGCAAAAAAAGGAGATATGATTAATTTTTATCGCACCGCCGCATAAGCGCCTTCGCCATTTCTTAGAGCAGAACAAGTTGAAAATGTCCAAGAATGTCCAAGAAGAAGATGCCGAGAATTTTCCACATCCAAAAACTTTTGAAAAAGTTGATCAAAAGTAATGAAAATCCACATTTTCCACAAATCCACAAAGTATCGTGTTATAATTTCTTATGCTAAAGAGAATGTTTGGGATTTCCCCTAGAATTTAAGGAGGCCAGAATAAGTTTGCACAAGAAATATAATACAAGTATAATTCTACCGAGAATATAAAAAAAGCTTCAATAAGTTAAAATTTAATTTGAAATATGGCACTCAATTCAAAAAGATTAAATAATAATGAAGTTATCTAAAACTGTAAAGTATGTTCCTCCAGGATTCTGATTCTCAGGGAAATAATCTACCTCACAAAACAAGTGGGGCTGTAAAGAAAATCAGGTTGCTTTTGATGCCAAGGTTTTTCCACCCTTTAATACGGAAAAACGAAAAAATTACGGAAAGCTAAATTTATTACAGTAGATTCTGTGGGTTAGGACAACTTTTAAGGGATGAAAGGGGATGATGCGTGGAATGGTACTAAAATGTAACCCCTAGGCTTTCGCTGCAGTGAGATTATTTACTTTCAAGGATCCTAGCGTCATGTTTGTTTAACACTTTGTTGCGTAGAGGTTCATTTAGGGGTTAAAAAAGGGGATGAATGTTGGTGAAATCAGATTTTTCGGTGTAACTCTTCAAAGGGAAAGAATGTAATGTTTTAAAGTCAAATTAAAAATTGTCGATATCAAAGAAGCGCGTCGATTTTGCATTACACGATTTTCCTTAAAAAATTTCTTTAATCTCTAAAGAAATGTTGAAATATTAATTTTTTTAAATTCAGGTGCATTTTACATCTATAGTTTAAATCTGCGAAATGTACAGAAAATTATTCTCTACACTTTTGTTGTTGGGCACAACCCCTGATTTTTATGAGGGGTTGAATATTCACGAACGAATTCCGGGGGAACAACCCACTTTTTCGCAAGGCATCATGGGAACTTTTTATAGCTTCAACTCTCAGCTACATTTTTGCTCATGGGTTCAAGGGGCGTTTTGTTTCGAGGTGAAAAAGAAGGGAGAGCATCAAGAAAACTATTTTTTTCAAATTATCTCCTAGGAATTTTTATTTTCAAATTCGATTAAATGGAAAAGTTATAGATCTCAAAAATGCACGTCGATTGGTTATGATGACATACCCTATAAAAAATACCGCAACAGTTAAAAAAATGTTTAAACCTGAATAAAACTATTTTCATTTAATAACTCGAAAATCGTTCATTTCTCAGATAGTTTTTGTGTTTATATGTAGGGATAACCATTATTTACTTTTTAAATTACACATACCACCCCTCAATTACGCTTTGTTTCCATCCCCTGTTCAAAATATTACTTCGTAGTGAAATTTACATAGATACTGACGATTTCGTTAAGGAAAATTTGTTGCACCCTAAGGGTAAAAAGGGTTGAATATGTTGAGAGGTTTTTCCAAAATCAGATTTTTGGAATTAACTTCAAAAACCCAAATTCTAATTTCCCATCACCTGCAATTAAACCCTATCATGTTTTCACCCCTCCGATAGGGGATGGAAACCTATTCTCTCTTATTTTCATCGATGTTTGCTATCAAAAGGCAACCATTCTACATTCTTTCAATGTTTTATTTTTTATTTCTTAATCATTAATCAATATTTCATTATCAGCACCATGATAAGGCGTTATGAGGAGGGGAAGGAGATGGAGAATTAGAATTGAGAATCGAGAGTCAAAAATTAAGTTTTTCGAAAAAATCTGGTTTTTTAAACTACAGTTTAACTGTAGCATTCGATTTTCGTAGCCTAAATAGCCCAGTAATAAACTTTTCACACGTAATAAAAGATCATGATTTTGTAGTTCATCGCTTTCTTTCCCCTTTTAGGGCACTACTTAACATTTAAACAATGAACGTTATCAATTCCAAGCCAAATTTGGTTTCTCGTACGGTAAGCAAAATTGCTGCGTGCACTCGAAGTCTTCAATCAAGTCCCATCGGAAAAAATGTTAATTACGGGCGCGCCCGGAAGGTGACCCGTTTTGGTAGCGAGGAAAACTCGTACTGGCACCTTTATTAAGCCCCCATTATTAATACTAATGACTATTTATGGGTCGTAAATCGTCTTTACGGGTTTGTCAAAAGTGATTAGCGTCGACGGTGATCTTATTCGGTCAACAACGAGACGGATCCGGGCTCCGGCTAATTGATATTTTCTGGAAGAGGATGGCGAGAAGGAGAGAGAGAGAGCAGAGGAGAAACAAAAAAGAGGACGCACATCGTTAATTTGGGGCTTTTAACCGACCATATTCCACTTTTAATAAGCGATTTAGCTGAAAACCTCCGGTCTAAACGGTTGTTTATTATACACCCATTAAAAAATCTCATATATTATAACCTGCTTAAATACAGGCTGTGCCTTTTCGGGTCGATGGAAATTATGCTAAAATACGTCTAACGTAACGCCCTCTCATAAATTTCGACGTGTTTAAGCGCCACAAAAGGAACAAAAATCATGAAAGAGGACGTAGAAGAAAAGAAAGCAGCGCAGCGCGTCCGCTCTCCGGTCCCGAATCCTCCGGAGGACGGAGTTTTCGACCAGAAAAAATCCGACGAGCTCGTCTGTGGGAACCTCTAATGGCCGTATTAATTTTACAAAATAGATTTGTTTGGCACCTTTTTCGGATTCCTCACGGGGGGGCGCGTCGCGCTTTTGTGCGCGCCCGGCACACTTCTAGGAACGCAGAAGGGGTCGTTTGTCATCCACTGACAGCTTACTAAATTTCTACAACTCCAAACAATGGACGGGGAGAGAAGGTAAATATGTGTAATGTATTCCCGGTTTATGACACTGAATTATGAGTCCCTTGGAGCTTTGCCACAATCTACTCGAGCTGACTCGACGTCAGTTAAACTTCAGTAAATAAATAAAGTAATGAGCGGTAAAAAGAAAATGTTATTTGGTTGGTATTTAGGAAGAAACTGTACAGTCGAAATTGTATACGTGGGACAAAAAGTCACCTTTACATGGTCTTAAAGGACAAGTGATTCAGTGTTAAATCGATGGCCTCTGTAACTACTACGACTAACGATGTTTGTTTTAATTGTGTGAACATCCCTTCTTCCTTACAACTTCTCTCTTTCGTATGAGTTTTGATAGGCTGCTTAAAGGGAAAGGAAACAATTTTGAAAAACCGTACGCAGCCCTAAGGTCCTATCATCTCCACTAGTTAAACGGCAAGAGTTATTTCCACCCTTGTCTGATAATTTATTGGCAACTTCGCCTTCCGAAAAGGACTCGATTATACCTATTTTCATTGTTAACTATTCATCGCCTTGCGAGGAACATCTCATCTGACTTTAGAGTTTTCCTTACTGAACCATAAAATTACATCATTTTCTCAATATTACAAATAGATAAATAAAACATACAAATATTTATTAAACCTCGAAATCACAGGATCTCCAAAATCGTCCCAAATTTAACAAAAATGACTGATAAATTGATTCAAAAGTACGAACCACCTTTTTTACTACTTTACGATACTTTTACGCACATTCACTACAGATTAGATAACTTCATGCAATGTCATGCAGTTATTAATAAATTTGATAAATTTGATTAAATAAACTGATAAAATCTCTCATTCGGAGATCAAATAAATAGGTTGGTGTTATCAGTGGACAATTTAGTAACACCTGCATTTTGACAATACAACGATGCCCGTGGTATTAGATGACATTTACCGTGAGTTCGCCGCTTGGGTGACAGATTCCCTCAGGAACGAAGGTATCGAAGATGTAGAAGTAGAAGTAACTGGAATGTCGGAGAAAGGCGATAACTACATGGGAGACGTGATATTCGTGGAAGCAAAAGGTAAAGACGGCAAGGGTGAAGGTAAAACAGTCCACATTGTGATCAAAAAAGGGAAAGAGAACAGCGCGATGGCAGAAACGTGGGACAGAATCTCGATTTATTTAACAGAAAATCTGATGTATGACACGATTTTCCCGGCGTTCAGACAGTTCCAGCTCGAGAAAAACATCAGGGAACCCTTCGATTCGGTACCGAAGTGTTACAAGACCATTGGCAACGAGAAAGTCCAGGCGATCCTTCTGGAAGACCTTAAGAAAAGCGGCTACGAACTACACGACAGGTTCGTCAATATGAACTCCGACCACATCAAATTCGTACTGTACAACTACGCCAAATTCCACGCCGTCTCCTTCGCCATGAGGGATCAAAACCCGACTAGGTTCAAGGAATTGACGAAGGACATGAAGTATTCTTTCGGGAAAATGTTAGGAACGGAGCAGACGAAAAAGTGGTTCGATTTAAATATGAAGAAAGCCTTGAAGCTTCTGGAGGAGAAGGACCCGAAGATCGCTAGGAAATTCGAAAAGAAAATCGAGAAGACGATTCTGGATCAGATGTTGGAATTGGGAGAAACTAAAGTCGAAGAATCTGTAATCATACATGGAGATTGTTGGAATAACAATTTTATGTTTAAATATGAGGTAGGATAGGATAAACTATTTACATTTCTTTATGCCAAACAAGCTCACTCATTATATAAAGGATAAGAAAGTGCTCAAACAACCGTCGACCAATTTAGCCAAATCCAAATTATTTCGCTTTGCAGAATTCGTCGAAGACCTCTCCTTCCAAAGTCCGCATCTTGGACTGGCAACTCTCTATGGTACACTCTCCTGTATTAGACCTCTCCTATTTCCTCTACATAGTGTCTTCTACAGAAGAGGCCGCCAGGTTCGACGAATTCCTCCATTACTACCACGAGGTCCTTTCCGAGTCCATCAGGGAACTCGGCAGCGACCCGGAAAAACTGTTCCCGTTTTCCACTCTGACGGAACACTGGAAGAGGTTCTCTTGTTACGGCGTATCGTTCTTAGTTACAGGTTTGGAGCTCCTGACGTGCGATAAGAACGACACACCCGACATTGACGATTTCGGGAAGTCCGAGGACACCGCCGGGGCCCAAGCATGGGCGAACATCAAATCGAAGGATCACGAGTTGTATCAACAGAGGATGTTGGGTGGACTAAGGCATTTTTGCGAATTTTGACGGAATAAATAACGCAATGTAACACAAGGGTTTGGTAAAATAAAATCCGGGCGAGTAACTATGAACATCTCTAAGCTTAAGAGTTGCAATTGGAATAAAGAACTGATACGTTAAAGTCATGAACCACATTAATATCTCTGTTGGAACGTCTCTAAAGGACAAACTTAAAATCGCGCTTCGAGATTACTCAAAGCTTGAAGCATACTTACTGTGCCATCTGTATTTTATAGTCAACTAAATGCACCTTAAGTACACTTAGCTTGAGTGTCCCTCAGAAAACATTAAAAGTTAAGTATGCATTCAAGACGTGGATACAAGATAAATGACGATTATTATGAATACGTCAGTCGAATTATTAATAATAAAAATCGATTACATAAACTGTATTTGAGAGACGGGCAAAATCCTTTGGACTTATATAGTAAACGTGAATTTATAAGGAGATATCGCTTTTCTAAAAATACAAGTGTGCATATTATTTTGCCCCTGAATAATGACGTCCTACATAAACCCAGGAATAGAGGTTTGCCAGTGGTTTCGCTGATCCAATTATTAATCAGTTTACGATACTATGATCCAGCTACAAACCATATAATAAATATGTTTCCATTTCCACGAAAACGAGTGGCATGAAATGGTAAATTAATTTACCTCCATTTTACGAGTGTCAACTAAATCTTACACCATATGGCTTCAAAAATATTAGCTGGAGTAATTAATGCACTAGATCGATTAAATAAATTTTAGAGGCCAATTTCAGGGATGATTTCTGTTCTACCTTTGATAAAAATTATCAAAACACTAACAAGTTTCCGTTTTATCACCATTTACGTTTCTGAATATTAACTAAAGATTAGATTAGATAACCTTATGTAATGTAATGAAACAATCCGTAAACCTTGAAACGCGAGATCTTTTCTATTTTCCAAATCAGGCGCGACTGTCTACAGATAAAATATTTAAAAGTTTCTCTCGATGAGATAAATAGTTTAGCGTGTCTCTCGAGAAATTAGTAATACCCACATTCTGAGAACGCAAAGATGCCCGTAGAATTGGAGGACGTTTACCGCGAGTTCGCCCCTTGGGTGATAGAATCCCTCAGGAACGAAGATATCGAAGATGTGGAGGTAGAACTGACTGGAATGACCGAGAAAGGCGACAATTACATGGGAGACATAATATTCGTGGAGGCCAAAGGTAAAGACAGCAACGGTGAAGATAAAACGCTCCATCTTGTGATCAAAAAAGGGAAAGAAGGCAACGCGCTTGGAGAGGAGTGGGACAGGGTTCCGTTTTACTTCACTGAAAACCGTATATACGACACGATTTTCCCGGCATTCAAGCAGTTCCAGCTCGAGAAAAACGTCAAAGAACCCTTCGACTCGGTACCGAAGTGCTACAACACCATCGGCAACGACAAGGTCCAGGCGCTCCTCCTGGAAAACCTTAGGAAAAACGGCTACGAACTACACAACAGGTTAGTGAACATGAACGCCGACCACATCAAATTCGTACTGTACAACTACGCCAAATTCCACGCCGTCTCCTTCGCCATGAGGGACCAAGACCCGACCAGATTCAAAGAATTGACAAAAGATTTGAAATATTTATTCGGGAAGATGTTAAACACGGACCAGATGAAGAATTGGTACGACATGTGCACGAAGAAGGCTCTGGAGCTTCTGGAGGAGATGGACCCAACGGTCGCCAGGAAATTTGAAAAGAAAACTGAGAAGACGATTGTGGAACAAATGATGAATTTGGCAGAAGCCGAGGTCCAGGAATCTGTCATCATACATGGAGATTGTTGGAATAACAACTTCATGTTCAAATATGAGGTGAGATGAGTTAAATTACATTTTATTTGATTCTTCTTTATGTTGCATCTCCATTACGAAGGTGTGCTTACATCGTGGCAATTGTAGTTTTGGAAACTTCTGCTCTGAAGAGCTTTTTAGATGACACGTTGAACTAGACTCGCAGATTCCGCAACCAAAATATTCTTATCCTCCCAATTTTGCCCACGATTTTTCCCTGAATTATAAGGTGAAGGATATAACCCTGTATAACGATTTTAAATCCCGCATATTTAAACATTTCTCAACTCTCCTCAGCACTTTTGCGAATGTTATGTGTTCTACCTACGAATGTTCTCCTGTAAGTCCACGTTTCAAAGGTCTCTACTTTCTTTTCATGGGTTTTGTTTGGGCTCCAAGTTTCTGCGCTGTAATGAATGCATAACACGTCAGCGTGCGTATTCTTCACAACATCCAGAGATTTTCAAAAAATTTCATTTAATTTAAAAGATACTTCACCTTGCAGGACTCGTCGAAGAAATCTCCTTCCAAAGTTCGCATCTTGGACTGGCAACTCTCTATGGTACATTCCCCTGTGATAGACCTCTCCTACTTCCTCTACATAGTGTCTTCTACGGAAGAGGCCGCCAGGTTCGACGAATTCCTCCATTACTACCACGAGGTCCTCTCCGAGTCCATCAGGGAAGTCGGCAGCGACCCGGAAAAACTGTTCCCGTTTTCCACTCTGATGGAACACTGGAAGAAGTTCTCCTGTTACGGCGTGACGTTCTTGATTAGCAGTCTGGAGGTGATGACGTGTGATAAAAGCGACGCGCCCGACGTGGATGACTTAGGAAAATCCGAGGATAACGAGGAGGTCCTGAAATCTTGGACGAATATCCAGGCGAAGGATCGCGAGTTGTACAAACAGAGGATGCTTGGCGGGCTCAAGCATTACTGCGCATTTTGAAGAAGAAAGAAAAATAATATTCAGTGTAACATATGGCGTTCGTTAAATAAAATCGAGAAGAGTAAAGTCGAAAGTATTTAAGTTTAAAAATAGAAACTGGCCTAAGGGACTGTTTTTTAACTTTATTTGGACGTCTCTAAGTAGTAAACGTTTATCCATCAAAGCAGTTCATGACGTCATATCGTTCTAAATTGAAATTTTAGTGCATAAAATTTGTATACAAAAATCAACAGCATGTATTGTGTAAATTTATGATTACGACGTTTTGAATACCTCCTTGACTTTGATTAAGATAATAAAATTCTAGTACCTTGGACTTTTCTACTCAAGGATAAGACACTTCATTCGTAATCGCAAAATCATCCCATTGACCGAACCTGGGAGGTTTATCCGTCGTACTTGTGCTTGTAAAAGCACAGTAACCTTTAGTTTTAGTAACCTTTAGTTTTCGAATTTTTTCCAATAATAGAAACGACGTCCTAAGTTCATAAGGAAGAAATAGACGAGAAGGTATTGGAGCAAGCCAGACTTGGGAACATACTCCCAGACATGGGAGCGGTTATAACCAATGGCAGTGACTTACAACATAAAATAATGACGCAAACAATGAAGGCATCTCGAATATCAGCAAACATATAAGGAGAATGCCAAAGTAAGATACAGGATGTGAGGAGATGGATAAGGAACAGAAGGAAATGCTGGAGCTGGATATAGTGAGAAAATCAAAGCAAGATACAGGATGTGGGAAAATGGATAAGAAACAGAAAGACATGCTGGAGCAATTATATAGAGAAAATGTCATATGACAGACTGGTGAGAAATGCTAAACAAAACAAATTTACAGGGAAGAGAACACAAGGAAGACCACCAAAGCGATTGAGGAAATGCTAAACCTCAACATCAGAAGAGAGTTGACTGGACAAAACAGGCCTATCTGCATGGCCCTGTCATATAAGGAAGAAGAAACTAAAGGACAAGTACCAAAGGGGATTTAGCCCGTATAAAGAAATTTTAAGACTATTCCTAGTTAGACTTAATGAAATCATATATATTCAAAGTTCTCGTATTAAAATCCTTTGTAGCATTTGTGATC
Source organism: Cryptocephalus primarius (assembly GCA_963576515.1). NCBI lineage: Eukaryota > Metazoa > Arthropoda > Insecta > Coleoptera > Chrysomelidae > Cryptocephalus > Cryptocephalus primarius. The sequence continues at coordinate 23,424,346 of OY754937.1, read as the reverse complement.
TTTGTTAAGTTGGAAGAAACCTGTCTCACTAAGAGATAAAACAGTATTGCACAACAATACGAAAGTGTTATAAAATAATAAATATAACCAAAGCAAACAAGACGAACTAAATTAAGTTGATGAAAATTGTGAAGATAATTATTTAAAATCTGAAGCTGAAGATGAAGAAAATGTTAATGCTTTGACAAAAAAAACCCAATGTGGCGTTACATTTTCATTGAACTTTTACAATTCGAAAATTACATTACTTTACATGCATTACTTTGGATGTAATGCATGTATTTTGTAATATAATATTTGTGTTGTTATTTTCCTGTAAATTATTTATATGCTTAAAGGAGCCGGTAATAGCGTTTACAAAGGTATCGCAATGAAAACTGTGCATAGTCATGTTCAACAAATAACGATCTAACACTTACCTAACTACTTGTATGAGATACTTTATATATCTTAACGATAATCTAAAGTATATCTATGATGTTTTTGAAGATATCATGTCCAAACTTGATCCATTTTTAGGAAAAAGCGTAATAGTTTCTAAATGATAATGGGACTATTGGCTACACATAAACCACGACGTTGCAAGCGCCTCCAAAACCTTTACTGATAAAAGTTTATAGACCAATAAATCAATTTTAGAAAGAATTTGTGTTCTTAAAGATTATAAAAATCATGAAAACACGAAGGCGATCTACGAATTCACGTCTAGAAAAAATAGCTGAAGATTACATCAGATAACTTTTTGCTACGTCATGAAGAGATTTAATCTATTATTTTAACTCGGCGCAATTGTTAATAGTACAGATAAAATATTTAAATGTTTCGCTAGATCAGATAAATAGGCTAGCGTGTTACTCGAAAAAATAGTAATACCCACATCCTGTGAACGCAAAGATGCCTGTCGAATTGGACGCCGTTTACCGCGAGTTCGCCCCTTGGGTGATTGAGTCCCTGAGGAACGAAGGTATCGAAGATTTGGAGGTAGAACTGACGGGATTGTCCGAGAAAGGCGACAACTACATGGGAGACATAATATTCGTGGAGGCCAAGGGTAAAGACAGCAAGGGTGAGGATAAAACGCTCCATCTTGTGATCAAAAAAGGAAAAGAGAACAACGCAGCGGCAGAAGAGTGGGACAGAGTCCTGTTTTACGTAACGGAAAATCGTATGTACGACACGATTTTCCCGGCGTTCAGGCAGTTCCAGCTCGAGAAAAACATCAAGGAACCCTTCGACTCGGTACCGAAGTGCTACAACACCATCGATAATGGCAAAGTCCAGGCGTTCCTTATGGAAAACCTTAAGAAAAGCGGCTACGAACTACACGACAGGTTCGTCAATATGAACTCCGACCACATCAAATTCGTACTGTACAACTACGCCAAATTCCACGCCGTCTCCTTCGCCATGAGGGACCAAGACCCGATCAGGTTCAAGGAATTGACGAAGGATTTGAAGTATTTATTCGGGAAGATGTTAGGCACGGAACAGATGAAGAGCTGGTACGATCTGGGCACGAAGAAAGCCATGAAGCTTCTGGAAGAGATGGACCCGACGCTCGCTAGAAAATTCGAAAAGAAAACCGAGAAGACTATTTTGCAACGAATGATAGAGTTGGGAGAAGTCGAAGTCGAAGAATGTGTCATTACACACGGAGATTGTTGGAATAACAACTTCATGTTCAAATATGAGGTAGGATTTTAATTGATTCTAAAACAAACGTTTGATAGTAATGAGTAATGCTCTTCCTTTCTTCACAACAGCCTGACACTTGCGATGAACTTCATGAAATTTAAAAGGTATTTCGCTTTGCAGGACTCGTCGAAAAAATCTCCTTCCCAAGTCCGCATCTTGGACTGGCAACTCTCTATGCTACATTCCCCTGTGATAGACCTCTCCTACTTTCTCTACATAGTATCTTCTACAGAAGAGGTCGCCAGGTTCGACGAATTCCTCCATTACTACCACGAGGTCCTCTCCGAGTCCATCAGGGAACTCGGCAGCGACTCGGAAAAACTTTTCCCATTTTCCACTCTGATGGAACACTGGAAGAGGTTTTCTTGTTACGGCATGTCGTTCTTGGTTACCAGTCTGGAGGTCATGACGTGCGATAAAGAAGACGCGCCGGACATTGATGATTTTGGAAAATCCGAGGGCCAGGAAGAGCTAATGAAAAGTTGGACGAATATCAGATCCAAAGATTACGATTTGTATAAGCAGAGGTTGCTAAGTGGACTCAGCCATTATTGTGCAAATTGAGGAAGACAAAGTATGTAGTGTAATTGTAGGGTTCTTTAAATAAAATCTAGATGAGTAAAGGTGGAAGTCTTTATGTTTAAAACTTGCAATTTGAACAGAGAACTGATTTGTTAAGAGCAAAAATCTCTATCTTGTGAAATATATGTCGTATGAATAGTACGAAGAATTTTACAGAATTGTATATAACTGCAATAATATTATTCACAATTCCAGGGGTAGCTCGCCAGTAAATCCAGATATTTTAGTATATCCGCTTGTTAATAAAGTACGTAATTTAATCAAAATTAATGCAAAAGAAATTATATTGAAAAGGCTTATTTTTTGCTTCCACTTTGTAAACATTCTACATTTTCTCGTCAGTAAAATGATATACAGCTTTCTTAAAGTCTTATTAAACGCCCCATAAATACGTAAATTGGCTGAAAATCCTTCTTTCATTTCGTTGCATTTGCACAATTCCACACAGCTTCCATAAAATTGCAATAAAATATATAGTTTTCCCAGGGTAATTTTGAAACAATTTTTGGTCGGTGGCTGGATATGCCTGCTTTGTAAATCTGTCAGGTAAGTAAACGCAGATAAGTTAAATAAGAAATGACGTGAGTTAGCTAAGATAAATGCTTCAGAAATCCCTCAAGTACACTTACGAGTGAAGGAGTTTCAACTAAATAGGAGTTGAAATACCAAAAATGAATCGGTAAGTGCACCCTCCTCCCATTCTGTCATGTAAAAAGATCAAGCACTTTTCTAATCAGAAGAAGCACCTACAACCCCAAAAGCCTTCCAAAACTCATCTAAACGTGTCAGAATCTCGAAATCAGATTAGGAAACCACCCCCGAAACCCAATTAATTACGCTCGATTGTCCCTCGCCCTTTCGATACGATAAAGGCGCCAATTTATCAGAAACGACATAACATAACCGTGAGGGTAAATAAACGTTCAAACCGACTCGATACCGACGATCGTATCGCGAACCTCGGGGGGTTACGGGATCGAAGGGATGGCCCTGAAATTAGTTTTTAATGGGGTGGACGCAGAAGGGGTACGCGCCGAGCATAAGTAGCGGTGAGCATAACGTTTAGAGCTCCCGGTGCGGGACAAAATCAACAAGAGTTTTAATATAACGACCCGCGTCAAAATATTATTTTCTCATATCGGGAGCGTTAAGCTTAGCTCCGGGTAACGGCGAGTAATATCCTGCAAAATGACGGGTCTCAACCGGGATAATGACGCCGTTTCCGAGATCTAATTAAAGAATAATATTTGCTCTGCAAACAAATATCGCCACCCCGAGGGGCGGTCGGGAGGGATATCGTCTTTTGTCACCTATATATATTGTACACCGTTCGGGCCTTTGTTAGGCATCGATGGCGACTTGATTTTTGCTTTGAGATCAGGTAAAAATCAGCGGCGGCGAAAACAACCGTGATGGAAAAATTAATTGGCAAGCCAGGCGATACTCCAAAAGCTTATATCGCTAATAACGATATACAGTCCTTCTTGTAAGAGATGGTTCATTTAAAAACAAAACAATTAACCGACTTTATACCGAGCGCATTCAAAAAAATACGTTCCAAACTATACAAAAGCAGAGTATTCACGTACCGTTTATTCTTCCCCTGTATATTTGGTGCGGAGAAATATTATTAGTCGCTGCAATACATGCCTATATATGAAACGCTTATTAGTATCGGGTATTATAACAGGTCCACTACAGCTATTAAATTTGAGCGCCGAGCACGTGTTCATTTTTAGTCGTCGCAAGAGTTCAGTGGTGTGTAGGTTAAGCTAAGTTGCAATTATTATTGTAAAATGGCTTTTTAGAGACCTTTCGACGTGGACGAAATTAATAATGGCAATGATATAGGCATTATACACAATACAACATTATACACAATAATTGAATCAATTGTATGTCGTTCAATGAGAAAAAGAGCACCATGTTTCCGCACCTGTTCAACCGATAGTTATTTATCCTAACCTCGATTCCTCCTCAGGTGAATTTTTGGATTAATTTGGGAATACATATGCAGGTATTAATTACTCTCAAAAATGTAATCTTCAAGAGGACATTTGTGGTTATGCGTACGGAAAAAATCAAAAAAAAAAAGTAAAAAATATATAAAAGAATGCTTTATATTGCTTTATTTTACTTATTTATGCTTTATTTGCTGTTGCTACTCATCTTACATTAGATACACTTACTTTTTTTGGTGTGCATTTTAAATTAACTTACACTTATTTTGCTAACAACTAAGAACTTATCCAGGATTTCCTATCCAGGCAAAGTTTACTCACTCCTCCTCGTGGTTTTTGAGGACGATGAAATTTTGTGATACTTTATTTATTTAGTTACTTTGTTATATTACCAACTTTTCTGTCAAAAAGTCAACTCCAAAATAATGTTTCCAGCACTTAAACCCCGTCATAAAATTTCGTTGACAAAGTGAGTAACAATCTCTTATATTTCTTTAAATATGGCACGCCTGGCTAATAAATTTTATATGGTTTCTTTTTAACTGGACCAATTCTAAGTGGAAGGACTGTACGAGCTAAGACTAACGCTTCGTCAAAAACTCCACAAATTTGGCGCCAGGAAACTCCTCATCTCCACGCACCTCCTCCTTTATTTTGTGATTTATCGTCGACTACTGATTCGGTAGTCAGTGCGTTGACCAGAAATGCCCATTCGTCCATCCTTATCGTTATTAACCGCCGTACGTGATTGGGAGACTAGAGAGACGTTCGGAAATTTCGACAACTCGTATAAGTATTAAGTATACGTACACGGCTAATTTCACGGAATTAATCCCAGTCGATTTAAAATTTTCGAGACGTACGTCTCGGACGCGTCGTAAACTAATGCCTTCGGTAATAACTGTCGTAACTCACGGGCCGGAGGAATCGTAAAGTGGAGGTTGGGTTTTTAAGGGGAAGTTACGCCCGAGGAATTCTCCAAAAGTGAACGTGAGATTAATTTTTCGTGAGAACGTTTTTCGAAAATACGCCACTGCGGGACCGTCCCATCTATATCAGAACATAGAGCCTCTCATCGGCCAAATGAATCACCGGAATTCCTACACACACACTCTCTCTCACAATCCTTCGTCTTCCTCTCTCGCTCGTCTCTTGACGATCCCTTCTCTCTCTTTTAAAACATATAAATTATCTCTAACCAATACGACTCGCTTGAATTATTGTTTTTTTACCTCATTAAATAAATTTTCGAGCTCGATAGGTGTTTCGAGAACGTCGAGAGAGGCAACGTGAAGAAAACGAAAGGTAAAAAGAGCCAAGAGAATGGTGCTGTGAGGAAAAAAGAAGAAGAAGGACGTGTGTGTTTATGAAGCTGTTTGTTGTAATAAAGGCGTTAATAAATTGCCAGATTGGCAGCTACGGAATGGTTTTCTTTTTAAAAAAGAAAGCGTAATGAATGAATCGGTCGGTTTCGTTTAAATTGGCAACGACTGAAGGGACGTGATCGATGGAGCGTATTGAAACTAAGTTGGGTGTCACTAAGAGCATAAAATAGTTCGTAGAATAAGATTTGGAGAATAGTAGGAATAAGAAAATAGTGTGAAAGACACCAGAATCAATAGAAATAAACATTACTGAATGTGTATTAATGCACGACACACTGGAATGGAATCCTGGCTGGAGAAAGAGGCATGAGAGTACATGAGAAAATGGAACAAAACCCAAATAACATCGAAAGCAACTATTGGAAAGCAAAGATGAAAAACAAAATAAGCAAAAAAGGGGACTGGTTTTCCCATACGCTTAAAAGGATCTACGGAAGCTTACGTGGGTTGTTAGCCCAGTTTATAAAGCAACTGTTTTGGTAGAATAAAAATGAACAGCAGACGGACCAAAAAACTTTGTTTAACATGGATCAAAGATGATAAAAGCCAAAAATCTAGACAAATCTGAGCTTTTGCGTTTTTTTAAATAATAAAAATTTTAAAAAGTAATTGGATTTTCCGTTTTCTCGCCATAGCATGAAAATTATTGATGGAAATGCAATTACGTTGTACAGACGTTTTGTAGAGATTCAATACACTTTCAAAATGAGCGTTTCTAGAAAGTAATCGGAGCACTTTTCACTGAGAAAACTTGGAAAAACCATTAAAATTGAGTATTTTTCAAAAACTCACAGCTTTGCACATTTTAAAGCTGAAGCGCTACTTTTGCGCGAAATGTTAACTTACTATGTCTACTTTAAGCATGAAAAAGTTGTATGCTATGGAATGAAGAGTTTCTGCACAATTACGTTGTTAACAATATACACCGAAATCTTGCAAAATTCTTCGAATTAACTGAGATGGGCCAATTTTAATTTTTCAAAAGGAATTTGAAAGAAGAAATCAAAACCTGCAACTTGGCTATCTTAGATTTTCATATACGTTTGGAGAAAAGTGCGAAAAATGGCCTCGAACATGACCCCACCACTCAGCGCGTTTCGCCCAATGTTCGAGGCCATTTTACGCACTTTTCTCCAAACGTACAGGAAATTCAAAGATAGACAAGTTGTAGGTTTTGATATCCTTTTTCAAAAGCAGCTTGAAAAATTAAAATTGGCCCATTTCAGTTAATACGCCGAAATTTGCAAGATTTCGGTGCATATTGTTAATAACGTAATTGTGCAAAAACCATTCATCCGACAGCATCTAACTTTTGCTTGCTTAATGTAGATATAGTAATCTAACATTTCACGCAACATTAGCGCTTCAGCTTTAACTGGGCAAAAAGTGAATTTTTGAAAAATGGTCAATTTCAACGGTTTTTCTAAATTTTCTCGGTGAAAAATGCTCCGAACACCTTTTAGAAAAGCTCATTTTAAAGGTCATTTAATTCTCTACAAATCGTCTGTTCAACGCATTGCATTTTCGTTAATAATTTTCAAGCTATGGTGAAAAAACCGAAAAACGACCTATTTTGATAGGTGTCTAGAATATTTTAGGTTTTTATCATCTTTGATCCATTTTAAACAAAGTTTCTTGGTGCGTCTGTTGTTAAATTTTTTCTACCAAGAAAAACTCTACAAACTGGGCTGTGTATGTATATGGGATGCCATTATAATACTAAATCATTACAATGACCGTATCATCATGTTTTATACTTGCTACACTTTTACCACGAACACCACATAAAGCAAATTACCCCCTTTTCTCCGTCCCTGGGCAGCCAGAATGTTTGACTTGAGGTGTTTTTCGTTTGTTCGTGTTTTGTTTCGACACGAAACAAATGAACGTTACACTTCTCGCGCTCACTGTCGATGTTCGCTTGTTTATGGACCCGCTTTCAGGTATTCTTTTTTCAGGTGGGAGAATTTGTATAATGGCCTTGTCGGGAATTAATAGTCTGTAATTGGAGTTTCCATTTGTTTACAACGGTCGTCGGGGCCGTTCCGGGCCCGATCTCCCGGACCCGATAGCAGGATGACTTAGGGGAGGGTTAAGGGAGATAAATTTATTAGATTTTATAACGGGGAAAACAATAGCGCAATGCTAATGCTGTTCGAATGTGTAGGTGCAGCACTATTTGTTAATATTACGGGGTAATTAGGACGAGTTAATTGGACTCCTTTTTCAGTTTAATGGCCCTTTGTTTCAATCGCCTCGAAACCTAATTACATGTAATGAGCAAGGCGCATGTCGAACTATCCACTACTACTCAACTCTACGAATTTGAAGGGGTAGTCAAGAACAATTTTTATTTGTTACCGGTAGATTGCAACGGCCTTAAAAAGCTATGTGGGAGAAGAAGTTAATAAGAAATTTTGTGAAATTTGTAGAAACGAAGGTAGGATTTTCTACGGTTATGATGGTAAAGCGATTGAACGCAAAGAAGTACTTAGATTTAACCTCCACCACCAATTAAAGCACTTGAAAAGATGCATTTGTTTAAATATCTACTTGTGACATCTTGGCAAGTCGAAAGATCTTTTTTAACTTTTAAAACTTTCTAAATGGTAAAAGAAAAGTTTGGAAATAGAAAATCCTGAGTAATTATATATATTTTATGTTGAGAAAATAAATTGCTATTAGATATTCCGTTGTTATTAATTTATTAGAGCGTGGTGTGTAGTAAATGTGATTTCACCCTACTTAATTGGTAAAAATATGCAAACAATTACTAGATTAATTAATTTACTAGCCTCAACAATTGCAAATAAAAGTAAAACATAGGCTCAAATCATTACAATTGAATAAATCCCAGCACATATTTTAGCGTATATAATGTTGTGATAATGCATAAATAATGCAAATTTTTATAACTTCTGCAAGGATTTTGCCTAAAAATAAGTTGATATTTGAAGCCCATGCTGTAAAGGCTCATGGAATGAAAAATAAATGATTTAGAAAGAAAATAAAAAAAAAATGAAAATTCTTCTTGCAAGATTATGAGGAATATCAATTTCATAGGTATAATTGCCATAAATAATCACTTGTCATTGTGTACGTTACTTTGATCAAAAGCCGATTATCTCGATAAAGCTGATAACGAAGATCAAAGAGTGAAGCGATTAAATTTAGTCAAATTACAATTCCAAATTAGGTTCCTTCCACTATAACTTTTAAATCGGATTCTTACACTCTATTCCTCTTGTTCCCTCCATTAAAATTATTAATACCTTTGTGTAGAGGGGGCTGATAATATTGCGCCTTGCTAATTGAATCCTTCAATAGGAGAATAATTTTGTTGGGTTCTATGAATGCACCAGTGGTACCCAATAGAAAAACAGAGTCACAATTGGAACGTAGAGTTTGATAGAAAAAATAAGTAGTGAGAACCAGAGCCAAGGGAAGAATTCTCTTAATATTATGACAGATTTTCAGCTGGTTTTTCCAAATAAGATCATTCCTCTGGTGTGGCTCCGAAAATACTGACGGAGCAAATGCAGATATTTAATGCACGTTAATAATGGTCAGGCGTGGATAAATCGAAACGCAAGGTTATCAATTTCCTCGCGAGTCTCGAACGAAGCGATCCGCCAATTTGGCGAGGCGAAAATTAGACGTACGCAATCCACTTCGTATATAATTCCCTATTTTGTTTATTTAGAGAGGCGTCGTCCCCCTGCCGCTGCCCCCCTTCCTCCGCCCGGACGGGTAATATCATTATCGACTTCTACCTAACTCTAATCACCATACAAAACGGCCTAACCACAAATTAATTACCATAAAACCTGTTATAACAAGCGGCCCAGCAACGGTTTTATTACCTTCGACTTTAAGCTTCTTACGGCCACGGCCTCTCCTTCGGCCCCGGCGCGGATGCCCCCTAATTTGGGACTATTCTTTTAAAAAGATACCATACACCCGGACGGTTCGGTTTCAATCTCTGCGGCCACAAAAAATATATTATGTATATAAATTAAGTCGGGGCGGGGACGATCGCGATGATAACATCTCCTCTGATCGCCGGATGCGGCCGCGATAAGGGATCTGTTTTATTGGGGAATTTCGCTAATGGGCGAGGAGGGAAATTTATTTTTTTCAGGAGTTAGATCGGACGCCCTACGATCACACGTTACACGTTTCCCCACGAGAGCCATCACGCATGTACTAAAACCTCCAAAAACTTCCAAAATTATTAAAAGACGATGCTTTTGAAATTTTGAGCATTTTAAAAGGAGTTCGTACAGTGCTGGAATAATCCAGATTGTCAAGTGGACTCTGGCAATGAAACTCAAATTTCTCCAGAACATTTCAACGTCTTTCATAACAAAAACTAATAACATTTTCCCTGGAAGAATTAGGGAAGGTTTCGAAGAAGTCTCGAAATTTTTCAATATGACATGAAACGTAAGTGTCCAAAATAAAGATGAACGTTCACATTTCAAAAGTTTTTGAGAATAATTAACTGAAACCTACTACACCTATTAAATATACTTTAGCTAATTACCATGCGCAGTTTCAATAAAATCAAAGTTGTGGTAATTTTTTTACGAATTTTTGAAAATTACATCTTAACCAAGCTACCAAAACGAAAAATACGCATTCATATTTCGAAAAGTCCGATAAATAATCAGCTGAAACTTCTGTAACTCATTAAATGTACATTAGTTATTATCTATGAAGAGTTTCACTTAGGTTGGACCAGTGATATATTTTTACGAATTTTTGAAAATAAATGAAGCATGACTTTCGAATAATTAGTGGTCGAACACTATTTTTTTGGGAAAATTTGATAGGTGATGACCTGAAACTAAATATCGCATATTTCTTTATATTCTTCTTCATATTTCTTCATATTCAGTCGACGATTGTTTGGAAATTTCAAAGAAATCGGAATTGCACAAATTTTCCCCACGAATATTTGAAAATCAAAGGAAACATCAGCATTAAAACGGAAGAAAATTGTTCATATTTTGATAGTTTTATATAGTTATGAGCTGAAACATGTTAAAGTTGCTAAACATTGTTCAATTAATATGCCTGTAAAGTTTCAATAAAATTAAAGTTGCGATAATTTTTTCATACATTTTTGCAATGGCACGAATCATAAGTGCCTACCGAAACGAAAAAAGCACACTGATTTTTCGAAAAGGTCAGTACATAATGAGTCGAAACTAATTTAGCATTATAAGTGTACCTTATTTAGTTCTCATGAAGAGTTTTAACAAAATTGAAATTGTTACAAAAATTGTTATATTGTTATTGTATTCATTACAAAGTTTTAAACATGAACAAAGCAAGAGTTTCGAGTGATTCGTGATAAACCACCCTTCCTTTCAGAAAATCTAGTAAGATTGACTTGAAACTAACTGAACATCCTACATGGTTTTCAGTTAACAATTTGAAGAAATTTCAAAGAAATAGGAATTTCACAAAACTTCCCCAAGAATTTTTGGAAATCAGACGAGACATCAGCATTAAAACGGAAGAAAATTGTTAGTATTTTGATAGCTTTCATTTATAATGAGCTGAAACGTACTAAACTTCTTAATATAGATTAGTTAATATTTCTGCGAAGTTTCAACAAAATTAGAGTTGCAGTAACTTTTTTATAAATTTTTGAAAACCAAGAAACGAAACATTCACATTTAATTTCCCTAAAAAGGTTCATTTAATGAGTTGAAGCTAATTAAACCTTCTAAATGTACTTCAGTTAGTCTTCATGCGGAGTTTCAACTAAACTGAAGTTGCGGTATGTTTTACAGATTACTAAAAATGACTGAGGCATGAATTTCGAGACATTTGTGGTGAAACACTCGTCTTTCAGAAAATTGGTCAGATAATGAGTTGAAACTAACTGAAAATCGCCAATGTACCTTAGACATCAATTGAACGGAGTTTCAAAAAAATCTCAGTTGTAATAACTTTCTCTGCGAAGTTGAAAACATCAAAACGAAAAGTAAACGTTCTCGTTTTGGAAGTTTTGAGTAGAAGTGAGCCGAAACATGCTGAATTTCTTAAACATACTTTAGTTAATATTCATGTAGAGTTTCAATGAAGTTAGAGCCACAATATTTTTTTTATAGTTTTGAAGGCGACACTGAATCCAAAGATACCCATTTTTCTTGGTAAAGTAAGAGAAATGTGAGCTGAAACTTATTTCTTTACTTCAGTTAATATCTACTAAAAATTACAGCTACAACAAATGTTATAACATTTTTTAAACGACTGATCCATGAATTTCGAGTGACAAGACTTGTAGTACCTGATTTCGAAAGGTATGTTAGGTAAAAAGCTGTAATCTACTGAACGTCTGATATATACATCAGTTTACAATTAGAGGGAGTTTCAAAGTTGTAGTAACTTTCCTATGAACTTGTGAAAATGACACGAACGTGGTTAATCCGTATCACAAGTGGCGGTTCCTTTGATACATCTAACGAAATTCAAACAAAATCGACGATTTAGTCACAGGAATTATAGTTTCTAAAAAATACAATGCATAAGCAGTATGTATATTTAACAAGAGGATTTTCCTACAACTTGCAGTATCTATTTCACACCTTTCACTGTGTAAATCGCATTTCACCTGCCCGAAACAATGATTTGAAATTCATATGCTTTCTGAAGTATTTTTAATCTCGCATACAAGAGAAGCGGTGTAGATTTATGTACGGCGTTACTTATCCTGTCACTAAAATTCCAAAAAAAGCACACCTGTCAAATGTAGGTGTTTCGAAACAAAATTGGGCCTAAATGTAGCGCTATATGGCCGATCCGATCTTACAAGAACTTGTATCATGCCCAAAGCTGGTTTCGAGAGCACACCTGGTATCAAGAATTTATAACATCTCCTCAGATGGCTTGTTCGAAACGTTTTTCAATTGGCAAATATAGAATAATTTAAAAGGTGCTAACAGGTGACGCCGTTAACATTACAATTGAACTAAATTAGCGCAAAATTGCAAGAAGGTAGTTTCATCGTGAAGACAAATCAGTAATTTGCATCCCTCAAGTTTGTATTTAGGATCAATTTTTGGGTCGATTTGGGATCGTTACCAAGCTTCTATTTCCATTAACCACCTTAAACGAACCATTACTAAGACAAGCTTCAAATTTAGTTTTGCAAGAATAAATAATATTCCCCGCATTGATAATCTGAACAGTTGTCAATTGGCTTTTTAACCGTGTAATCTCATTATTCTCGAAAATAATTACGAATTCAAATACCGGCCCGTACAAACGGATTACCATAGTATGCGCCTCACTAATTCGACAACACAATGAACGAATACATTAAATTCGACATCGGGACAAATTTAACGGGGCGATTTGAATAATCCCGGAATCTAATCAAGAGGCCTCAAATCGGGCGGAAGAAAGGGTACCCCGTGCTTAATCTCCCCGCGTGGGTGGCCCGGCCGAAGGAGAGGGGAAGGGAAACTGTCGCACCTGGTGGCGAATTTACTCGAAAGGTAAGTCTTGCGAAAAATTCAATTAGAAAAGCAATTTTTGAGCCTTATGGGAGTCAAGTGGGTTTCGCCGCCTTTTCGGGGATGTTTATTCGTGAGATAATGGGAATTTTGTTGACGGGAAGAATAAACACTTGAGGGTAGAAATCCGAGAGGTTAAGGGGATTATTCAACGAGAATATTTTTCTAAAGGGAATTTCTAATTTTTTAATTATAATTGTAGTGTAACAAAAAAGAATATAAATGTGATATTTACATTTCTATAAAATAAAATAAAGTTATTACTACGATTACTATTACTATTTAGTACGATTGAGCTTAGATTAAGTACGAAATGTTTAATAAAGAAGATGGAAAAATTCGTGAAACCAAGCTTGAAGTCATTGCAGCGATAAAGGAACAAAAAAAAAGAACAGGAAAAGAAACTAGCCAATAAATCAACGCCACCATATATCAAAAACACATTCTGATTCAATTTCGCAACCCATATCCACACTTAATAACCATATTCGACGTTCCCCATTTAAATCCCCCTAGTGAGCTTTTGCGGCCTCAAAAAAAAAGAGGATCGGCGCGCAAATTACCATGTATTTCCCACCTGCAAACGACGTCCTTATACCCACTATATACCGATCGAAATAAAAAGTCCGGCTAAGAATTTAACGTGAATCTGACGCTAATTGAACGTCTCGAGCGATTCGCGACGGCGAATAAATAAATGCAAATATTATCAAACGGAAAGGCAAGGGACGTATCGATCTCTCGAGGTTAATGCGGCCGATAAAACGCGCCTCATTAGCCTTTCCGGAGCGAATTAAAACGTCTCGAGTAGGCAAAGAGGAGACTGCGAGGTAATTACTTTCGAAAAATTCATCGACGGTAAAATTTAAAGAAATATTTATGTATATACGGCGTTTATTATAACAAGAATTGCGCAAGGGATTGCTTGGAATTCCAAGCGTGCTTTTTGACAGGTTCATACATAAAACACGTATCGGTCTGTGCTTAAATCCATTTAGCAACGAATGTAAAAGCAATTTTTCTTATGGACACTACAAGAGGGTTTTAAGATTACAACTTCAATTAAATCTGATCTTCGACACGCCCTGGCGATAAACAATTGACACAATACCTAGAACGTTATCTCGCTAATTGGAACTGAAACATTTTATTTATTTTCATTTTAATTGCGAAATTCGCCATTGCTATTGTTTAAGATTTTTAATTGACAAATGATAAGCTTTATGAATTAATACAATTTGTTTATAGGTAATTTTAATTACTGGCATTAATACGCAATGTCAAACATGTAATAAAAATGTTAATCCAAAATGTAATTGAAACGATGGAAATCGATTACGGTAAGTCACGTAGGAGTAATTTAATTACTAAAAAGATTACGGATCCGTAATTTAATTAAGAAGATAATATGAATAGATGATTCAATTACTGAAGGTGTATTAGTTGTGAGAAATTTTTTGGTCCATCTACCTCTATGAAATCCACGAGTGTTTGTTAATGCGCCACCGTTAAACTATACCAGTTATGTCGGATATGATTTAATGCCTCTGTTAAATTTTAAAACGGCAGATATAATTCCTCGACGTTTATTTTCCAAACAGAAGTGGTGCGCCGATTGCTAACCAATAAGTTATGGAGGTTTTGAGCGAGCACCCTTCAACAATTCTTTTACGAGTCGGGTGTGTACACGGTGCACGTACGTCGTTGACGCATGCAAAATTATGGGAGTTTTGATGGGTGGTTTACGAGCCTTGGTAGGAAAATCTTCGACTCGAGCTCCACAGGACGAATAGGGAATTGCATCTACTGAAACTTTGTCATTTCAAGCAATTCATTTTCAAATTTCAGATACTTGGAAACATGTATACAGTGTGAGTCTCTAACTTGGAATAAATTCAGTAAGTCAAAGACAGTTTTTTTATTGGAACTATGATCGAACAGGTCGATTAGTATTTTGAATTGCGCTCTTTTCGATGTAAAAAAATGTTATACAGCGTGTACCAAATTTGAAATATGAGAAAATTGTTTTCTGACAAAGTGGTGACGTAAATCGTCAAAATTGTGGTTATTAGGCAGACAACAACCTATGTTGGATGAGGCAACGTCACACTCAACGTCAAGAAAAGTCAATGTTATGGCAGGGATTGTTGGTGACCGAGTAATGAGACCGATTTCCTTCCAAGGAAATCCCAATGGAGCTGGATATTTAGAATTCCTGCAGGAAGAACTAGTTCCTACTTTGGCTACTCTGTTTCCTGATCCGGATGAAGCCGATGTGTCGAATAGAAACATCTGGTTTCCACAATCTTTTTTCCCCTATTTCTCCCCATTTTGCAAGACCTGTCCGTAAGTATCTGGATGATGTATTTCCAGGCAGATGGGTTGGTAGAAGAGGACCTTTAGAATGGCCCCAAAGGCTCCGGATTTAACACCAATGGACTATTTCTTATGGAGGTACTTGAAAGAAGAGTTTTTAAGACTAAACCGGGAAACACTGGGCAGTTACAAAAAGAATAGGATAAGAGTGAAGGCTAATTTGTGCCAAAGTAACTAGAAATGTCCAAAACGAGTTTCAGTTTCGTTTAGTATACTGTCAGTTGGTTAATGAACAACATTTTGAGCATTCATTGAAGAAACACAATATTTGAGTCGATATCAGATAGATCAGTTGGTCAGATTTCTCCATTTTCGAATTAGTTGATGTTTGTTAAATATCTTTTAATCGACAAACAATAAAAAATTGATATTTGGTATGCATGTGTAACTTGATATACCATTTAAGAACAGTCCTAAAAAAATTAGTATTGCCATTAAAAAAAAATCGATGACGTCATATCTCAAATTTGGTACACGCTGTATAACACTTTGTTACATCAAAAAGCCGAATATTTATACTAATCGACCGTCTGTGCATATTTCCTAAAACTGATTTATTGAATTTATTCCAAATTAGAGACGCACTGTAGAGGCAACAAGGTAATTTTTGCCATCTTGTACTGAATGGATTCGAGGTTGATTAATATAAATGCTTATAACAGCTGTAGGTGGGAGAGAATGAATCCTTTTGTATAGTCCTTCTGGATTGGGGCAATTTAAAGCTCCTACTATTTATTAGTACTTATCATTAGAGGGAAACTTTCCCTTTACGACTTTACTTTTCGCTTTTTTTTCTCTCACCATTTATATTATATTTGAAGTTTAAGCTACCACATTCGCTAATTTGGATTCCATGTAAGTACATCCATAGTAATCGAAACGATACTGATATTTTATTCATATCGTAAAATGCAATTCATTGCATAGCATTTACCTCAATTTGTATACAATGTGATCGTAATTTAATTACCATTTAACATGGCCTCGTCACTCGACATAACCATTATAAATTGATTATAATTCAACATCAACAACATACCATGTAAAAAATTAATTTAACAAATCTTTTCAGCAACTGCAACATACTGCATGACCTGTTAATCACGATCCCCGTAGCTGTCGGTCGAGTCGTAAAAATCAATGTTTAGACAAGCTTCGTTACAATTGCATCGAATAACAAACTATCTATTTTTCCTATCCTTCCTGTACTTCTGGAACACACAGACCCTGTGGCCACAAAGAACATTGAATTATTGGAACATCAATGGATGTTCTTTGCGGCGATCAGGACCTATTTTGGCGATCTAATTAAAATCAAATGAAATTGGAATAGCACAGGATTTTCTATAAGTGCCCATAGTTTCAAAGTTAGAAACTTCGGTGTTTCGAGGATTCGACCAAATGTTGTTTCCATTCGCGGAAAATGCTTTGCTACGATTTCATTTCATTATTCATTTCATTTCATTATTGTACGCAAATTACTAATACTATTGGAATATAAATGATCGTGTGTTACCGCGTTCCGATTATTCGAAGTAGATCCTGTCTAACCGTGAAACCAAAATGGCCTTAGTCCTGAAGAAATTATACGAAGGGTATTTCCACTTATGCACTATCAGGGGTAAGAGTTCAATAAACATAACAATACCACTAAATCAAACACTAACGTTACTACTATTTAGAATATTATAATTGAAAATGTGCGATTTAAAACGTTTTCAGATCCTAGAACAGAAGGTAATTTCGGGCTTGGCAATCCTTTGTACGTGGTATCTATTATGGCCCTCTACGTATACCTGGTGAAACGTGCCCTACCAAAATACATGGAGAAAAGACCCCCTTACAACTTAAAAAATATCATAATTATATATAATATACTACAAATACTTGGGAACCTGTATGTGGGTATCAAGGTAATGTTGACTATCTCATACTTATTGGATACTGATTGAATAATATTTTCCTACAGCTCACGATGATAGTGGGAGAGTATAATTTCTTTTGTTCACCTGTAACTTATAATAGTACTCCTACTGAATTGGAGCATATCAAAGCGCTTACCGTTTATTACTATTTGAAGATATTTGATTTGGTGGATACGGTAAGTGTCGTTATGACAGCAAGTGTTGTAAATGTAAGTTTTCGATGTTTCGGCGATTTCATCCTCATCTTATTTAATACGCATATTTGCTTTTATTTTTCATCCCTAAGAATTGTTGTTACTTGGCGTTACCACGTTTGACAGTTTCAATTTCAGGTATGTACATGCAGAGCAATTGTAACGTCAGTGAAATTGTATGCATATCACATAACTCAACTCATTGTCCAGCATTTGCATTAATTTATACGCAATGTAGTCGTAATATAAATGTCGTATGTAATGGCCTTGCCAATCGACACGTTTAAATTGTCTCCTTCAGCTTATCGAAAAATTTGGAAACATTTTACTGTCTATTCAATCAACCTGTGAGAATTTCTGAAGAAAACATGAAAGTTGTATGACGTGTGTAACTAACTTTGTCCAAACATTACTCGGTTTTTATGATGATCCGAGCAACGGTGACAACATGCTTATTAACACCATAAGTTGCCTCAAAACATATCAACGTAATGGACTCCAATGATTACAGAGTATTAGTAAAGTACTATAATGACAAATGGAAGAGAAAATAAATAAAATAATATGTTTTACATTCCCTAAAAGTCGTTTTTGACAAAAAATTTGACAAAAGGGTCGTATATGACCTGTTAATCATGATCCCCTCTAGCTGCCGCTCAAGTCGTACAAATGAAATAAAGTTTGGACAAATTTCATTCCAATTGTACCGAATACCAAAATACCCCCTTTTTGCTCTGATCGTCATACAAAATTCTGACTTCCATAACTATTATCAATTAATTAATAATTATTATTTTTTCAATTTTAGATATTCTTTGTGTTGAGGAAAAGTTTCAGGCAAGTTAGCTTCCTGCACGTTTTCCATCACGCCGCAATGGTGCTGACCGTATGGGTTCCCATGAGCTATTTTCCCACAGGACACTCTATTTGGTGTGCTTTAATAAATTCTTGGGTGCACGTCATCATGTTTTCTTACTACCTGCTTACCGCGTTGGACGACAAGTGGAAGGAAAGCATCTCGTTGAAGAAATTCATTACTCAAATACAAATGGTAAGAAAGAAAAATATTTTGTTATAGTTGTACTTTGGTGCGTGGAATGTAATCATGAATTATTCTTTAAAAACATTTCAATTGTCATTTTTCAAGAACGGTTCTTAAAAACAAACAAGCGTTTGTTAAAAACACGAAACCCCTGAATTGATATTTAATATGCAGAGCGTTAATGTATTTAATTCATAGTTTACTATGGTAGAAACCTTCAAAAAATAAACTTAAGGTCTTAAGGCTTAACTAGTAAATTTTTTACAAGCTTTGTGGAATGTCAGGTCGCCATTTTGAATCATTTAATTCTGATAACGGATTCGTACTCAGCCTCGAGCCTCGAGAGATAAGAAAAGAAGTTGATCCTTCCACTGCGATATGACATTATTTTAATGTGCCATAGATGTATGTTGCAATTAATAATTAAATTGCTTGATAACCTTCTTACAGATTTAAGGACTTTAATTTATTTGGTAAATGTCACACGCTTCATGTAAAACAATTAATTTGTGTCATCTTGGAAAACAGATCTTAAAGATTTTTAATCCTTCAATTTCATATTTCAGTAGAGATTAATGCAGCAATTAACTTTTTTCAGGTACAATTCCTGGCTATATTTATAAGTTACGGAGCAGCTGCAACAAACCTAAATTGCGATTATCCGAAAATCTCAATGCTATTGCCTATAAATGACGTGTTCATGTTGATCTTATTTTTAGATTTCTATAGGAAATCGTACTGGCAGAAACAAAAATCGAGTAAGGATTGATATTACAAAAGTATTATCCATTACTTCAATTACCTGCTTTTCAGACTGAAAATCAACGCTAATACTTTAGTCACGGGTTGAACGTCATTTAAAAATATTGGCTATGCTACCCACAATATTTAGGAAGGTAGTTCAAATCATTTTCAGTGACAAATATCATTTTATACCAAATTTCACTGCTGTGTTCCCTTGAACATAGCAAATGTTTCATGTATATCAAAGTAAATTAAATATAATTTGTGTTACATTTATTACTTTTGTAGATGTGTGTAGATTGTATAAATGTAGATTTTCCTAAAATAAAAATTTTTTTGAGTGTCGATTTGTGTCATATTGTAACGTTTCTACGTACAAACAGATTTAGTTCTTCCGAAATTACAACCGTCTTTACACACACAGAGATTTTGTACTACACTGACGTCAGTATTACATTTCACAATTCATAAACAACTACTTGTTTTTCCCTAACAACGACCTATACGGGGCATTCGCTACACTATCCCTCCCCGTCTTCAGGGTCGCCCTCGACCCTCGGACGATCTACTTCCATATCAGCGAACTGCTACTGCTACGGGTACTGCTACAGCTACCGCTACTGCAACTGCTACTGTTCCTGCTTCGGCTACGGCTACTGCTACGGTTACGGCTACTACTACTGCTGCTACTACTGCTACTGCTACGGCTACTGCTACAGCTACTGCTACTGCAACTGCTACTGCTACTGCTACTGCTACGGCTACTGCTACAGCTACTGCAACTGCTACTGCTCCTGCTACGGCTACGGCTACCGCTACTGTTACGGCTACTGCTACCGCTGCTACTGCTATGGTTACGGCTACTACTACTGCTACTGCTGCTACTGCTACAGCTATGGCTTTTGCCACTGCTACGGCTACTGCTACTGCTAATGCTACGGTTGCGGTTACTGCTACTGCTACAGCTACGGCTACTGCTACTGCTGCTACTGCTGCTACTGCTACGGCTTCTCCCCTTCTTCAGAGATTCCGCCTGATCCTTGCCAAATCCATTTGATTAACTCCATTGAGCGGGTTAGACTGCAAATCTTGTACAAAAATTAATCAGCAGCAAATCGAAATCAAGCAAGCCAATCCTCTTTCTGACCATGAAAGACACCAGGGATGACCAATCCCATCCAATGCTCCAGGTAGAAGAGGGACCTGTCTCTTGAAATCCTCCAAGCAGGCCAATCCTACTTCTGACCATCAGAGACACCAGGGATGACCAATCCCATCCAATGCTCCAGGTAGAAGAGGGACCTGTCTCTTGAAATCCTTCGCTGCTCCTGCAGTTACTGAAATCCCCAGCAACTGCTTCATGGCTCCAGACACACAACCCAGTGGTCAACCATCACCAATTCTTGTACTAAAGATGAACAGCGCCCGTCTCCCAATATGAGTTACAAATGTGGGTGTAGCACTCAAACGGGCCACGCGCGCCAGCCGCACGCAGTCAATCCATTCGAGTGTTATCCTAAATCTAACTTAGCTGTAAGTCCTGTGGAATCTCGAGTCGCGCCAGCCGCTCAACAACTCCATAACGCCGCACAGACTGCACTCCTCGCCTCTCCGCCGCGTGCCATCGCCATCACTTCTGTACGCCATCTCAGGTCCACCAAAATTTTTCCGCTACTTCGGTTCACCAAATCCCGGTTGAGCCCCCAAATTTGTAACGTTTCTACGTACAAACAGATTTAGTTCTTCCGAAATTACAACCGTCTTTACACACACAGAGATTTTGTACTACACTGACGTCAGTATTACATTTCACAATTCATAAACAACTACTTGTTTTTCCCTAACAACGACCTATACGGGGCATTCGCTACAATATTATCTCCTTCCCATACTGTGATGTCACATCTGAATCGTTGATATCTTCTAAAGTAGTCACTTGTATGACATAGTGTAAAAGACACATTTTAATCTATACTAAGTACAAAAGGTAAGTAACTTATTTATATGAATAAGGATTGATAATGAATTGGAAAAAATAGCTACGCGATAACCTATCGTTTTGTAGTAATTGGTAATAAATAAAAACATTTCTGAGACCTTTTTCAGACCCACAAATTTTCGGTGCTTTTGATGTATCTCTTAAGATTTGGAACCCTCGTAGTTCAGACCTTTGGAATACAGCATTTAAACAGTATCAAAATCAGTTGCGTGGTTTGGAATTAAGCGCAGAAACAAAGAGGGGCAAACAGCTACTTTGATTTATACAATTTTGAGAAGATATGTGCATGTATACAAGGTAACGCTTCGGTCATGACAATATCATGACGCAGTTTTCACTATTTTAGTCCTCAAGGCGCGGTAAAGGAATATTTCACTCCAAATATGGTCTTTATGTATGACGTAGTGCAGTGTAATTATGTAATTAAAGCAAAAATTTGTAAAGAAGGTTATTTAACCCTCTGCTTTAAAGTAGTGTGGTCCAGATGTGTGCTCTTTGTTTTTTTTTTGGGGGTGCAAACCACCCCTCACGAAAACATGGCGGAAATCGTAGTTTAAAGCGTTGAATAAATTGGAATAATGCTTCAATGTGTAAAACATTCCTTTATATTTTGAAATATTCATGAGCTCGACCAGTAGCATGAATTATTTTAGGATATAATAATGCTGCTAAGGATTTGGTGATAAAAGATGAAGGTAGCACCTGTTATTGCAATGGAAAATACCATTTGATCACAAAAGGTTCAGCCTTTGGAAATTAAGTACTACAAAATATTTAGAATTTGAAGAAAGGTATGCTTTTAAATCCAAAAAGTCTAAAAACATGAATGTTTCGTATTTAATATGCAGACGCATAATTTTCCAAACCCTAGTAGTAACTACTACATATATAACGCCCTGTATACCAAATGCGGCATTTCTATATAAACGTATTATGAATCGAACTTTATTTACTCATAAATTAAATTAATTAGGTAATTCTCCGCAAGGAAATTGATTCCAAAATGCTTCTAATGAGACTGCCTGCCTTCAACTTAGTTTTGACTAAAGATAATTAGTTTATTTATATAGAATTGATTACCCTACATTCCTTGCCATATTGAAACAAATGCAAAGGAAGCCGATTAGTGGTAACGACTAATTAGATCCTCCGAAGAGGAATAAAACTCCACCATCCGATCTTTTTGTTCTAATATGGACAAAATATACCTTTTAGGTAAAATTCTCTTCTTTATCATTAAAGTCTCAAGTATTTTAGGCCGGAACCCCATCCCAACACACATTGGTCGAATTACCAGATCAGTAAACGGTATACGTAGGTACACGTGTACCTACTACACGTTCCCTCGATGATTTTTTCCACGATTGAAGTTATTCACCTCAAAACTCCCATAAACCGTCTACTCTCAAGATTTCTCGGAACGCCTTTCGAGCAATTCCGATTCCCAATCGGCATCGTGCGTATCGCTTACCCGTTCCCGGAATCGAGTAATAGAAAACGTGCTCGTAAAAATCTGCGCGAAGAAAATGGAAAAATCGCCGACGTCAATTAACGATCTATGCGCAAAGAGCCGCTGCATATACGGCCGAGTTTTAAATTACCGCCGCGAAAATCAATCTCGGGCTTAGGAAATACGTGTACGCTTATACGGCGTGTGAGTACTCGTACGTACCTACGTAGGTACTGGTATGGTGGGTGGCAGTTAAAATACCGGCGGGCAAAGGACAACGGGACGGTCGTCGCGAAAATGTCGTAAAGTCCATCGGGAAGAAAATCGGCGTGAACATTTGTAGATTGAACACGTATTGACTTTCTTATTCAAAGGCATTTCTCACGGTTTTAGGTTACCTAGCACTCGGCTCGTTTGATTTTTAAATTAAAATTTTTGTCTTATTTCAAGCCTGCCCCTACGCGTTCCTCACTTTATGGTCACCGCGTTGTACTGCGCGCTTCTCACTTTTTAGTTTTTTTCAGTCTGGCGGTGCCAACGAACCGACATTTTGTTTTCTGTGGGCGTTTGTACCCACAATTCGGCTCTAAATCTGATCAATTGTAAGAAAAATATCATTCATTGCTTGGATTAGCGCGTGCATCATCATTCTAAATGTCCCGAGCCAATGATACGTCGTTCTATCTTCCTGTGTTGTGGTAAGTCATTTCTTCCGTTCGGTGAACCACTGCTGTAAAATTCAAGATGGCGGACAATGTCTACATTGGGTCTTTAGTAAATTCATTCCTACAAAACGTTAACAAGGAGTAATGTACTGCCACAAAATGTTTCTTGTTTTAATTTAAACCACTAATGTGACAAGTCATTAAAACATAACCTAAAAATATCGTAATTTTATCGTAAAGAAATATTCTTTATGGTTTTCATGACCCAATCTAAAGGGCCTAAAGCTAGATACTCTACCATACAACTTTTTTATGAATACTTAAATAATGACAGGCAACCACATAAGTAATGCTGTAATTACTCACATCCTGTAAGCTACTTTTAAAACTTCAAGCAGCTCTGATGTGGTAAAATGGGTAAAAAATGGGTAATGTACTGCCACAAAATGTTTCTTGTTTTAATTTAAACCACTAATGTGACAAGACATTAAAACATAACCTAAAAATATCGTAATTTTATCGTAAAGAAATATTCTTTATGGTTTTTATGACCCAATCTAAAGGGCCTAAAGCTAGATACTCTACCATACAACTTTTTTATGAATACTTAAATAATGACAGGCAACCACATAAGTAATGCTGTAATTACTCACATCCTGTAAGCTACTTTTAAAACTTCAAGCAGCTCTGATGTGGTAAAAATGAAAGGAATTCAGGATTCTCTTGAAAATGATGAAAATACTTCTCAATTAGACAGAGTTCAAAGAGAATCAAACTGATCGATGTGCATTAGATCCACCATATTATATTAAATTTGTTTTATTTAGATCATACTTTTAGAATGCAGCGACAAACTTTTAAAATGTTGTGGCGTTCAGCAGGATCATCATTGGGTCAAAATTGCGTTCATCTATGAAACACGCATGAGCAATAATTTGTAGAGGGGTTATTAAGACACTTTTACATCTCGTGTTCCCACTTTCTTCAATAACAAATTCTACTGATAACATTTGGCTTATAAGACGACCGTACCTTTGTTAGTAATGTTGCTAATCTCGCTTGCACCCATTTTTAGATATAAAAATTTAAACATTAATTCATTCATAAATTATCTAACGTTATCGCCAAAATTTACAGGAAAAATTATAAATTACAGTAAAAATTGTTATCACCTTTCACCTGTTTGATGTGCAACCAACCAATCGTAAAAAGGAAACAGCCTCCTTCTATCCTCAATTAACAAACGTGTTACGTATCTAAGAAATTATTTTCACATCGACATAAATGAATTAACTCGTTCCTAATTAAGTCCCCGTTAAATCATAATTGTTTTGACTTCTGTGATTCCCTCTGATTCGATACTTTCCGTATATGCGCACTAGAAAGCGCACTCGAATTAATTCAGTTCGCATCGACGGAGCGGGGGTCCCGATTCCTTTCGGATTCGACGATTATCCTCATTAACCGTACAAATGAGGCGTTAATTAATTTTTCCGTTGACGCAAATTAATTAATTCGTCCCCGATCGGGTCAAATGTACCTCAACAATGACGGATACGTAGCAGTGTATAAATCACTCGTTAAACGCGATATGGAAGTGTGTGTGTGTGTGTGTGTGTGTGTACCTAAAGGCTCTGAATACGGTTCATCAACGGCTCCCAAATTAATTTTCCCGATGCGGCCCGATCGTAAATCACCGAACGGCGCGGCCATGTTTTCGGTAAATAAAATCATTAAATATTTCATTCAAGAAAGTTCCATTGCGGACAAAAGGCCTATTACATATTAACAGGGTATTCTTGTGTCTATTAACATTAAAGCTGTCAAAAAAGACACCGTATAATTGGTTGGCTAGGGCCAACGGCTAATAAACAAGACGGTCGTCTCTCTCTGCGATGCTGATGGAAGATTATTCGCTCCTTGTCGCTGTCAATTTACATTTTCAAACAGTGTACGCCTTTCGTATTAGCATAATAATTCAAAAAGTGGGGCAGCGGCGGAGACGGGGGAAATCACCGCGATAATCGCCACATGAACCATGCGATTAACAGAAAATAATTTCCTAGTCAGTTCAGATGGGTTAAATTTAAGTTAAAAATTAAATTCACAACGATCGATTTGATGCTTAGAAAATATTGATTTGCATTTGATTCAAAAGACAGATTTACGGATCAATTCTGGAAAATAAACTAGAATTAACAGTACTTTCCAAGAAACTACTGAATTCTCCCTAAGACTCACATGCAGTTAATCAGTTAAGATCTCAGCGTTAGAAGAACTGACAGATTAGTAGATAGTGTAGGCTAGTTTCGGCCTCCAATTCCGTACATAACCTCACTTTACTGTAAGCTGATTCGCCGGCAGCAGTGATGTGTCTGAGGGCGGAGCCCTAAGCTTGCATCCCCGCCCCCAGAGCCCGGGGGTTAAATTTACCCTCAGAGATACTGTCGTTTTTGCGAAAGTGAGGTTATGTAAGGGATTAGTGGCAGAAACCGGCATCGACCATCTACTGTTTCTTGACCAAAAGTTATCTGAATTATTCTATGTAATTTACTCGATTTTTGTGGTGTTATGCGATGTGTAGATTGGCATTGTGGTGTAAATATGTAAAACATTCCTTCATTTTATGAAAGATTCAAGTGATTACATGTATTATGGCCATGAGTTTTATCCAAGCGCCGTCGTTAATGTACAGTACATGTTGCAAGAGCCATAGAAAATTTTTGGAGAAGTAAATTGAATCAAAATTCTACATGACGTTTCATATAGGTTCCAGTATAAGATGTAGAAAGTGTCAAGTGACTGCAAGTACAACTTTCCGAGTTATAGCCATGAGTTTCACGTGAGCGCTGTCAATAAAGTGAATAACACGTTTCAAGTGCCATGGAAATTTTTCAAAAAATTCATTTTTGACGAAATTCTGTAAGATGTTTAATAAGAGCTTCAGTCAAAAGATTACCGATTTTTATTTTTCGGGAAAGTAATGCCAAAAATACTGTTTGCGTTACTCGTGAAACAATTGTACCGCGACCATCGAAAATATTTTTAAAACATTTCCATTTCTTCAATAAAAATATCTTTCGTTTCCACCTGCCCCCTTCCGTCATAAATCATCATGCAATTTTTCACGGTGACTGTTATGGCCAGTTATGGTATATTGACATTCCCCGGAATTGTTTCAGGGGACGGACGAGACCACCCTTCTGTGCGAAGGAGGTTCGTTAGTGAAAAAGTGTCATTTGTCCAAAAAATTACACAGTCATCGTTGGAATTTGATGAGGGATCCCTGGGACAGGAAACTGCTTAGGTAAAGCGGAGGGAAAGTGACAAGTTAAATTAATATTTCACTCGTTACGATGCTGAATGCTTGGGAATTTTATTTAACCGGAGAACGTGCAGTAGAAATTATTTTTCCAGTACCAATCCAATATTAAATTGAAGGATAAAATGCGGTACATTCAGAAATATGAAGAAAACATCCTTAATCATTATTTCTAGAAGGATAAACGCAATGCATCATATTTTCTTATAACTAATATTTAGGGCCACTTTTGAAACATCAGTTGAAAACATTTTCTTTATAGAAAAACAAATTTATTTCTATTTAATATTAAACAATTGTTTGTTGGTATCTAATTGCATGATTTTATTTATGCACGATTTGTCAATTATGGCCGTTCACCTGTCTGTATTATTTCGTAAATATTAATAAAAAGATCATCCTAATTGATTGGAATTCAATTAACATGATAGTAACAAAAATTGTCGTGCGCATTCTACGAAATTCGTTCAACCCAATTACATCGAATTTTCATTTAGACAAATGACCATCCAATAATAAAGACGTTAAGGATAACTAATTAGAATAATTATTCGTTTAATTAACCGGTTCTCATCCATAAA
Source organism: Cryptocephalus primarius (assembly GCA_963576515.1). NCBI lineage: Eukaryota > Metazoa > Arthropoda > Insecta > Coleoptera > Chrysomelidae > Cryptocephalus > Cryptocephalus primarius. The sequence continues at coordinate 23,396,893 of OY754937.1, read as the reverse complement.
ATTATAATTAGCTTGGAAATATGCGTGTAATGCTATCCTCTTTCACATTTATACACACACATATACGGATATGTTGTATACATTTACATATTACGGAGACGAGCAGAAGAAGAGGAATAAATAAAATGACCGTCGAGAGACAACAGATCATTTAGGCAACAACAAATGTTGAGATAGTCGCTTTTGATGGATCATTTCAGGAGGTGTGCGTTCGCACGAAGATACTGCATTATAAAAATATAATTCTCCACAAGCCAAAAGTTGAACTGATACATTTTGCTTTTTTCTTCTTGTAGCCTATGGAAAGTACCCCGAGGGATTTACAGAATATACGGTTACAGGTTTAAGAAACGTCAGATCTAACTCCTTATTTAATTTTCTATTGAAACAGACGATTTACAGGAAAAGCTGATTTTTTAATAAAACTTAACTGTGTTTTCTCAACTAATTTGCATCATAAATCGGTCATTATGTACTCATTGATCAATGAAGGGTAAGAATGTGGTAAAAATTTTAAATACACATTCCTGTTAATTACTATCATTGTGTGAATACCTTCGAATATACCATATGGCTTTTTAATAATATCCATCATTTAGAGCAATAAATTAATTAGATACAATTCAAGGAATAATCTATATTCATATTTCAGTTGTTTCCCTTAACCCATTTGAGTGTTCTCTATAAATTGCCGAATGTTCTAGGAAAACGAAACTCCACACGTGGCCCCATTACGCCCTGTTACTGCTTTTCGAGCGATTCTAATTTCCAGAAAAATCCTTTATTTTCGTAGTATCTCCGAAACTCCACACCTGGTCGCATTATACCCGCTCGAAGTTCCTGGAATTTGAATTCTAGGATTTGTTACTGCTTTTCGAGCAATTCCAATTTCCAGAAGAATCCTTTACTTTCCTAGCATCGGCGTTGTTTACCTTTTTTACTATTCGTGTTAGGAATGTTTAACCATTCCAGGAAATTTCGGTAAATTTTCTGGGAGGAAATGTGGGACAAATTTGTTATGAGAGGAATTCCTTCTGGGAACTCGTCATGGCACTCTGTTGATGTTTCGCTTAACTTAGAATTTCAGTGGAAGAATGTGTAGTAACTTTTGAAATAAAATGTAAAAAAATATGGAGTAAAACATGTCCTTTTGTTTCAATTACTTAGTGGATCTTATTCAGTCGATTCAGTAATCTAATGACTATGTCGAAAAATATTGGTGTAAAAGAAGCAATTTCATTGTTTCATATGTTCAATTAGTCTGTAAAGAAGGTAAAACCGCTGTGTACAAACAAATTTAAGGATGAGTTTTTGTGGTAAATTTTCTATTGTAATAGTACTTCAGAATGTAAAATTTTTTTAATAAATTTTAAAAATCGTCACGTTGAAATTTTTGATGCCTTTAGAATAGTGTCAATTAATGTGCAAACTAACGGCAAACAAGAACGTTTAAGTTCTTCAAAGGTGGAAATTGTTTGGTATAGCGCAGGTAATACCCATATACAGTGCTCGCCACAAAAGAAAAACTATTGTGTCTTATGGACGGGTTCATAGTCGACTATATTCAGGAGCGCGCAGTAAAAATTAAAAGGGTACCAATGGAATAAAATATTAGATATAGAAAAGCATAAAAAAATGTTAAAAGCGTGCCTCTGAAACTTCGCATTAAGTCAATCCACTTATGTCGAGCCCTTTAATTTTAATTGATTACGACTTAACTGGTAGGCTTTCATTCGTCCAGACGACTGCTATTTCGTAAAGCGCCGTAAAGTTTATCGGTATATAAGTCATAAAGTAATTCGCACCGCCCGCTTTTGTTTCTTACATATTATTTCCTTGCTACAATATATCTAAAGACGTAGACAGTTCAGGGGAAATTTCGAAGGAGTCGCTCTAATTTCATAAGATATACAGTTGAAAAGTAAGGGAACACAAGAAAATTCGAAAGAAAAAGGTGTCTACGACTACGACAAGCATTCTAAAACGGAACTCTCGGAAGTAATGGTGACTTAAATTTATAAACAGCTGTTCGCTTCTCAGTTACTCAATGTCGGTTTGTTAACCGCTTCCTCGCGTTTCACGTAAATGGTCGCGTTGTTCGGGCGCATCTCTCGTCAACTTTTGTTTCAAGAATTCGGGGAACGAATTTTCTGAATTTTTTCGAACAGGTACGGACGCGAGCGGACATCTGTTTCGGTCGACTTAACTTGACGATTTAATAAAATTATTCGGCGGCCCTCTCTCTCTCTCTCTCTCTTTCTCTCGTGTCATTCGCCATCTTCGTCACCTGACACGCCGGGTCCCGCGCTTTCTTTAATTGGATGACATCTTCAACTGTCCATAATTAACGTATATGGATTCACTTTTATTTTCACGGCCGCAATTTGTTCGCCCGGCGCGTCCCGATTCGTTAATTAATTGCCGGATGTGTACGAGGCGAGGCGGGCGCGAAGAGAAATATTTACTCGATTCGAAAAGAGAAGAAAAGGGTAAAATCGCTCGTAGTAACGTTTTTGACAATACAATAAAGCTCGCTTTCCACGGCACGTAGAAAATCATTCTTACCTCAGTGTACAGTCGTAAGCAAGCATAGCCATAATAATTTTTACTAGTATCATGGGGGAAAACGTTTGAAAGGGGGGAAAAAGCGTTCATGGTTAAGTAAAAGTCAATTCTATTAACGTTACACCCTTCCTACTTGTTACACCAGTGGTTGGTTAAAAATTCCTGAGGAATAGTTTCGAAATGTGTGAAGGGTTTCATACTAATGGATCCAAGCACGACACTTTACCAGCATAAACATCTTCCTAGTCGTAAATCACAGAGATCTTCACAGAAACTTTCTGCAAATTTTATACCTAAACAGCTTCAATCCTACACGCCGCAATTGTACTTAACGAAAATCTTTAATCCACGATCAAAATGCACAGTAATGACTGAGGCCGCCCAGCATCCTCTGTTTATGCAACTCGTAATGCTTCGGTCTGATGTCCTGGAAAGCCTTCTGAAACCCTTCGATGTCCTGGGAGTCCCTGAAGTCTTCAAGGTCCGGCACGTCGTTTTTGTCAGACGTCATGACGTATAAACCGGTAATCATGAACGACACACCGTAACAAGAAAACCTCTTCCAGTGTTCCATCAGAGTGGAAAACGGGAAAAGTTTTTCCGGGTCGCTGCCGAGCTCTCTTATGGTCTCAGAGAGGATATCGTGGTAGTAGTGGAGGAATTCGTCGAACCTGGCCGCCTCCTCCATGGACGACACAATGTAGAGGAAGTAGGAGAGGTCTATCACCGGTGAATGTACCATAGAGAGTTGCCAATCCAAGATGGAGACTTTAGAAGGGGATTTCTTTGACGAATCCTGCAAAGCAAAATGTGTGCTATGTTTGCTGAAGTTCTATCCCGTTCTGATTTCGATAGTTTTAAGAATTCATCAACTCCACGTTGACATCAAAAATTTCTTCTATAGAGAGTAAGTATGTCCTGGAAATAAATAATACGTAATTCAACCAATCCTACCTCATATTTGAACATAAAATTGTTGTTCCAACAATCTCCATGTACGACGACAGACTCCTCCACTTCAGCATCCCCCAATTCTATCATCTGTTCCTGCATCGTCTTCTCGGTTTTCTTTTCGAATTTCCTAGCGACCGTCTGGTCCATCTCTTCCAGAAGCTTCAGAGCTTTCTTCGTGCTGTGATCGTACCACTTCTTCGTATCTTCCGTATCTATCATATCTCTGAACAAATAGTTCAAATCCTTCGTCAATTCCTTGAACCTGATCGGGTCTTGGTCCCTCATGGCGAAGGAGACGGCGTGGAATTTGGCGTAGTTGTACAGTACGAATTTGATGTGGTCGGAGTTCATGTTCACCAACCTGTCGTGTAGTTCGTAGCCGTTTCTCTGGAGGTCTTCCAGGAGAATCGCCTGGCCGTTCTCGTTGGCGATGGTATTGTAGCACTTCGGTACCGAGTCGAAGGGTTCCTTGAGGTTCTTCTCGAGCTGGAACTGCCTGAACGCCGGGAAAACCGTGTCGTACATCAGATTTTCCCTTAAGAAAAACGGAACTCTGTCGAACTCATCCCCGGGCAGTTTGATCTGTTTCCCCTTTTTGAACACGAGGTGAACCGTTTTATCTTCACCCCTACTGTCTTTACCTTTGGCTTCCAGGAATATTATGTCTCCCATGTAGTTGTCGCCTTTCTCGGTCATTCCAGTCAATTCCACTTTTACATCTTCGATCCCTTCGTTTCTCAGGGACTCGATCACCCAAGGGGCGAACTCTCGGTATACGTCGTCCTTTTCGACGGGCATCTTTGTGTTCTCAAAATGTGGGTATCACTAATTTGTCGAGTGATACGTTAACCTATTTATCTAACTGAGGAGTGAGACAGACATTTTATCTACAGACGTAGTTGCATCGAATTTAGACAAGGAGAGGGTTTTGTGTTTTAAAACGTGGGAATAATTCCTTGACTCGTAATTTTATCTAATCTAATCTATAGTTAATATTCGTAAACGTAGAAGGTGATAACAGCAATTAATCACACGGCTATATATCGAGTAAAACAAATTTAAAAACCGTGTAGTGTTTACATATACTCGACAATGCTTAAGAAACATATCATTTAATTATCTAATTACTTAGGAACGCAGCGCACGCAACATAGCCCACAGAATATTCAATGACTCACTTCACCATCAAAATAGTCCAAGAAAGACGTACTCTTAAAACATGCGTCGTAAGAATACATGAAGATCGTTATCAATACCCTATAGTACGCCGATTTATAGGGAAGATAAAAACAAGCACATCAAAGAAACTTACAGGATTTCCAGTGCAAAGGATCAAAGGGTACTGAATTTTAAATAACGCTTTCTCAAAATTGAAGGCACAGTTGAAACAACTGTTAACTGTTCAAAGAAATGATAAGAAATTCCAAAAAGTTTTTGAGAGATGGAATCTCTTAGAACAAACTATTGAGCTACCCAAAGGAAAACCCACCTTAAATTTGAAAGTGGTAGGCCAAGCACGCGTCTTGCTGAGTCCAGTAAGCAACATTTTTTTATAAAATACTTTGACTCAATTTTTACCATAAAAATTAGTGTACAATCAATGCTTCAATATTATTTCTGTTGAACTATTTTTAGTTACCTTTTTTTGTCATGGCTACACAGTTTACCTTCAAAGTTATCAGACGTTTCAAATCAGATTACCATCAAAATATGAATGGCGAGATTTTTAAAGATTATATCAGAATAAGTTATTAGCTGAATTAAAAGACAATAGCGTTATTGTTTTAGATAACGTCCCTTATCACTCAAGAGTATTAACATACAATCCGAACATGAATTGACATAAATCCGTAATTCAAGCAGTTTTAATAGCGACTGATGTTTAATGTCAGGCATCGCATAGTAAAACATCAAGTACATACGCTTTTCCGCACAATAAAACTTTATGAAATGTTACAATCATTTGCTGAAGGAACGTTCAATTTTAAACACCCATAAAAATGCCATTGGAACTTCATTTGTGATGAAACTCCTGAAAGTTGCTCAGCAGAAATTTAATTTTTCATTAAGATACTACATTAGGAAGATTCATTAGGATAATAATTAAGTGTGATTCTTCTACCTGAATTAGTTCCAATAATATGAACTTGGATTCAAAATGGTACAAGAACCTGCTTATTTAATGCAGAATTTAAAAGTTTACAAAAAACCGATCGAAACTCAAATTTTGATGAAACTTCTCAGAGCTATTCACTAGAGTTTCTTTGATGTGCCTACGTAATTTGAGATGGCAACTCTTTTTAGTTTTCATGATATGAACTTTTGTTTGAAATATTAAAATTTCAATTATGATAAAACTCATTAAAATTGCTCAGTAGAGTTTCATTATGATACTAATGAAGTGTGATTCTTCTAGCTGAATTAGTTTCAATAATAAGAACTTGAATTCATAACAGTGCAAGACCTACTTATTTAATTCAGAACTTTAAAAGGTCACGAGTACTTTGTCGAAACTAAAATTTTGACGAAACTCCTCAGAGCCATTCAATATAGTTTTGTAAAAATGCCGACGTAATTTAAGTCCAGTTTAATTAGTTTTCAAAAAACGAATTTTTGAATAAAATGTTCCAATTATTTGCGTACAAAACATTGAAATTTAAAATCATAAAATTGAACCTCCAGTTGTGATAAAACTCCTGCAAATTGCTCAGTAGAGTTTCATTAATATGCTGATCAAATCTGATTCCTTTACCTGAATTAGTTTCAATGATATAAACTTGGATTCAAAACGATACAAGAACCTGCTTATATAATGCAGAACTTCAAAGGTTCACAAGAAATTTGTCATTTTTATGAAACTTTTGAACTCTTTAGTAGAGCTTCGTTAAAGTGCTGACGTAATTTGAGATATCTACTTTACTTATTTTTATCAGGAAATCAGAAATTTGTGGAGTAGTGTTTCTATTCTGTAGAATTTTACATGTGCTATTATCTGGATTATATTACAACCAAAATTTTTTTGGGAATTTTCCACTTCACATCTGAAATGTACTTATGGAAATTTACATAAGCAAATACGAGTATTTTTAGCAGAAAATTTCGAGAATCAGGAAAAATTGACAATAAATCATATTGGTTTACAAATTATATTTACAGTGTATGTTTGTGGGTATTACGCCCCCAGAATTTTTTCTTTTATCACACACACATTCTTCTGTACTATTAATATAGTAGTGGTACCGTTACCATACCTTTACCACATGATTCCCTTGACCCTTTGCATGAATGAGTGTTTTTGGCTTTGATGCAGCGCAGCTTTAATTGAAAGTATGGCACCATTCACTTCTACCAAATGAATTAAAGTAAAATTATCCCTTGCTCACATAAAAGTTAAAGAATACATTGTGCTTGCATTCCTGGAATATTTTCTTTAATAGCCACTTAAACCGCGACTCTTAGCTTGTCAAGAATCCCTAATCCCTAACTAGTTACTAATAATTCTTAATTTAGTTCCAGCGTCGTCTTAATCGAGTAATTGACGTTTCACTTTTGATCCCATTCGCGAAAAGTGCTCGATCATCGTCTCTTCATCATAATCGCCTGCGACGGTGTCGTCGTCGTTGCATCTAATTAATTTATTTCGAATGGAAGCGTTTTTTCCTCTCCCCATTGGAACTCAATCGAGGTATTTATTTAAGGAGAGTCCGAATCATTAATTAAAACTTTTGACAGATGAGGTGAGTAATGTAAACAACTTTTTTTAATGACGTTCTCACGATGACGGCGAGGAAAGGACGGGCGTTGATACGCACAAATATTAATTATCCGTAATGGCCGTTTCGGGGATTCTCTCGCAGCGCGCACGTCTCGATTCCTTCACCGTTAATATTATCATTGTTGGCGTCGTTAATTTTAGGGGGAACGGGGCATGCGTTCGGTTTCTCTTTTTTCCTTCATTACGCCCGTCGGTTTTCTTCTCCTCGCGTTAAGGACGACGTAATTTGCATGCCGACAGGAAACTTGTAATTGCGATGCAAGTGCTCGGAGAAATTTTGTAATAAAACTGTATTTTTTATTGGATCATTGGTTTAAGTAGCGATAACGACGGTTGTTACGTTGGGTTTTTAATTGAATCTGCGCTGAGTTAAGAAATAAATATACAGTGAAGCGCAGTAATTGTAAAAACGTGAAATAGGCACTTGAAAAACTGGTTAATTGTGGAAAAAGTAATTGTATAAGTGATTTTAGTTTAAATTAAGACCAAAAATCAATCACCTACCAAATGCCTGTTTACGTATAAAACTCACATTTCAACCAAATCGAAACTGCTGTTAAAACATATTTTTTTTTAAATATTTGCATAATTAAAAGTGGGACAATTGGATTAAACCCAACCCTACTCTAATACGGAATAGTAAATCAGAGTTTCCGTAAAGAACCCTCTAAGAATGAAGTGTCATTGGGTCTAAATCATTACAGCTATGATACCCCTCATTACCTTTGAGAGGCATAATAATATAAAGAAAATCAGCAATTGAAGCAACTGAGCAACGTTGGGCGTCAAGGAAAAAATCCTAAAATTTCATTCGAACATTCCATCAAATGTGTCATATCAAGCCTACCACATGACTTACGAGCAGATTCAAAAGAACAACGTTGATTCCGCAATGAAAACTCTCGGAGAACAAACAGTGAACAACAATGGACAAGAACTAAGACATTCCGAACCATGTAACGGACTAAAAATCACTAACAGCACCCCCTGTGGATCCCTTTCACGTGCCTAAAAGTTGCGCAATATACCATAAAATGAAATTCGGGGAAATTTCCATTGCACCATACCCCATTAGGGCTCTAGACCCATTGAACATCAGGGTAGAATCCCCCGGTATATGCCTGGAGGTTCCGACATCAAATTCGACCAAAAATAACATAACTTATAACTAACTAACCTACACTAACTACATGCCAGCATACATTAGGTAAATGTCGCAGGGGGAACAATGCCTGATGATTGCCCTAACACCCCTTATAGTTGGTAGAGCTTCGATAATGGTCCTTTTCGGTCAGTAATGATTAAAGGATTTTCACAAGGAAAAGGATGGTAAGATTCAGAACCTGGAGGTATGTTAGATGGATATGTTAATATAGATCATGTTTTACATGGTCCAAATTAAATGATTTTATATGAGAAATGGTATGTTGTAGAGAAGCTACCGGTTGGGCCGTAAGAAACTAATAACTTTATGTCAAGATACGTCGCCTCACTGCTGAAACTCATGGAAAACTCTAAAACCCTAGACATGTTCTAGGGTGTGACATAAGCTACAAAACAAGACAACTAGAAGCAAAAATTAAATTCTATAAAGCGATGGCAGCACCAGTACTGACATACGGAAGTGAAACTTGGACACTGTGGAAACCAAACTGCTGAAATAAATTTTTTAAGAAGGACAAATGGACAAATACGAAGTGAAGAAATAAGGGCTGAATTCAACATATGCTTAAGGAATGATAGAATACATCATAACTCATTAAAAAACGATGATGGGTAGGCCCAGAAGAAGATAGCAAACATGAAGGTAGGACAGGCTGCAAGCCTAATCCTTGAAGAAGTTTACATTTTTGAAAATTTTAATGCAATTACTGCTAAACTAGTGATCTAACGTATTACCGGATAACGTTACCACGTTAATGCTTTCCACGCAATTTCCCAAGAAGACATTAGATTTTTGGAATAGGGATGAAATATTAGAGTTTCGACCATGACGAGTTTCTATTTATAACTAATTATTTGTGAATATTTCAAATAAAATAATAATGAAACAACACATATCATCCAAAAAATCTGTCGTTTTTGTTCCACTGGAAGAAGATAGATAGAAAGTGAATATCGGAACACCCCTCTGGGTTTATTAAACAAAACCAGACCCATAAACAGCGCATAATCGTCACATTACTCACTTCTTAGAACCCGCCTGGCTGTGCTTTTTTGGATAAGAATCTTCCTGCGAGAGAAAAAACGCAGTAATAAAATCTTCACAGTCGTTAAAGCGGTGAAAAACGCAGCAATTTCCACTCGCAGGAGACGAAATAAAGCGCGATCGTCGTTTGTTACGCGCGTTGCCATAGTTTTTCGTTTTATTGTCGCGGTCATTTGTTTAGATTGCCGTACTTAAACGGGATCATCGCTTTTTTTATGGCAGCTATTTTCTAAAAGTTTAAGGTCCTGTTAGGAAATCTAGTTCAGGAATAAGAAACAAAACGTTTTGACGTATCGCTGCCGCATGGAATTTCATGGGTTAACAGCTATTGACATCTTGTTCTATTTTTTCCTAGGAATTTCTCCGAGAGGTCTCGAAATGTCGGCACGAAGAACGGTTTTTGAGCCGTTTGGTGAACTTAAGGCGCGTCTTTAACAGATATCGTAAAATGTGCCGCAACTCGAGTTTCTAATCTTTCGAAAATATAACGTAACACGCTAAACACCTAGAAACTTGACACTACAGATGGTACAGAAAATTCAATGATCCCACTTAGGGGTGGGAAAAAAGGACGAAAGGGCGAATGTAGAAAATACACTACACCAAAACGTTCCTACATCTGCGACAACTACAATAAATATTACTGCGCATTATACGCCACGAATTATTCGACAGCTCAGTTGTTTGTGCGCAGCTCCCTTATTCGGCGCATAACTACATAACCTGTGTGTTAGCGCATCAAACTCAATAGTGGTCAAATTTCGTCTACGAGGGTCGGATGAAAAGTTTCCTACCACATCGATCCGATAAAAAGTAAATTTCGTGATGTGAACCGACTCTATCTGCGCCTTCGAATCTTGATCGGAGTACCGAATGAGCGTTTCGTCTAATTTACGAAAACCAAATACCCTCACATAACGAAAGAGAAAGAGAGAACGAGAAGGACGGAGCGTCATCGAGGACATGTTAATTTCTTCTATTTTATTGTCAGCGATATTATCTGTTTTCACAGTGTCGGTTTGTTTAATGACAACTCGTCCCTGTTTGTCGGCGCATTTGTTCGCTTTTAATTAATTGAAATTTCTTTATTGGGCAAAAGGGAGAGTGGAAGAAGGAGGAGGAGGAGGAAGAGAAGAGTGTAAAGAAGGAGATAGATATTCGGTTAGATAGAAAAAGAGGGATAAGCATGCGTGAGTGTGTGCGCGCTAGGATTTACAACGTTCGATGGAAGATAAATTTGTCATACTAATTAACGGCGCGACGTTTTATTGCCGATCGTGAGAATATTTAATATCGGGGGATATTCGATATTTAATTGGAAACGTTCGATCGATGAGGTTTTTCTCACAAAATTCGGAAAGTTAACTAAACAAACCGTCGCCGCTTCTCAGTACCTAATGTACACACAGACAAAACTCAAACAACAATTTTCTTTCAGGGTGTAAATCTGCACCCTGATAATACATACATTATTTATGAGAACGAGTACATTACTGTAATAATGATTTGATTACCAACAAGAAATATTTGAAATTTCACGGTTATTTCCAGTAATACGTTATTAACGTTATTTTATGTATATTATAACTGACGATCTAATGCACAATATACTAAAGAATTCAATCTTCCTCAAGAGAAGATTCCTCAAAGTTACCTAACATTTATTCATAAAAATTGGCAACCATATGTCCCTATGCTTCAACCCATGTTCTTTGCAAGATAACAACATTTTACATCCTCACAAACGAATACATAAATAATTTAATTAGCAACATATTACTTTTCTGTTATCTGAGGCTAAAGACGAAAGAATTACGTAATTAATCACGCATTTTCCGACCTCATAAGACTCGCGGGAGTTTAATTAATTGATTCCGAGCGTCGTTGGAAAATCGTGCATTTTCCGACCTTCGCGGCTTCCGATTACGCATTTTCCGACCGCACCGTATCCGCAGAAGCTTAACCGACCGGCTCCAAGGGGCATCGGAAAAATCGCGAATTTTCCGACCTTCGCGGTGACGACCGCTATGAAAATCTGAGAAATTTCCCAAAATCTAGATGCTATTCTGGGCACCTATTCCTGAATGTGGGTAATCGTAATTAACCAGGGAAATTTTAAAATTACCGTTCCACCAATAATTACCTAGATGGTATTTTCGAACTAGGACGTAATTACATTTACCTGAACAATTGAAGGGATTTTTTTGGGACGTTGCCAATTATTTTATGTTCGTTTGAACTAATAAACATGCATTTTAAGGTATTTTAAACTGTTTTGTGGTTACCTAGAGGATTTCAAGAATATGACAGGTAATTACCAAGGGAATTGCAAAAATTTCCCTAGGGAAATTACTTTACCTAGTTTCAAAAATTGGTGCCCTGGTTTATCAAATTTCTAAAGAAACCGATGTATGCATAGCCAGATTTTTGAGGCACTTGTGCTTTTTAACTACCAAACGAAGAGACGCTCTAGACGTCTCGTGTGTATCAGTTAAGTTTGTTTTTCGAGTTAAATCCGCTCGGTGCGCTCCCCTAAACTCACCACCCCTAAAAAATGTTTTCTTTATCGTCCGCCTTTTATATTTTCCATCGGCTTAGCGCTCGGGGTCAGGAACGACATAGGTATACGGGACCGCCGGCCGCGACCCCCCGCATCACCCCTTAAATCGTTTTATTCCTCCCAAAACAACGCTAGCGCAAAATCGAAGCGTTGATACGTATCCGCCGAGCGCGTGTATACCCCATACGCGTATACGTATAAATTGAAAGGGGAAACGATCGGCGCGGGACCGATCGCGTATATATTTTGAAACAACAGAAACGCGAGGACGACAATTATTTTCAATTCGGCCATCTTGCCGTTCCGGGCGCTCTCCGTCTCCCTTCCTCCTCCTCCCTCCTGCCGATTTTTTCCTCGTTCTCCTCGCCCCTCTCGTAAGCACACCCCCGAGTCGGTTTCACGCTTTTCAAAATAAATCTGCGGCGCGGCGTTAAAGCCCGGTTTCAATTTCGTTTTATGGTCGCGTATCGATTCAGGGTTTTACTGTGCTCTCTCGGGGTCCTTGCCGGATTGAATGGGACAAACTGATTTTGATTTGCGGCTTAAAATGTTACACGTTTTACGATCATTTGAGGAAAAATCCCGCGAATGTACACATACGAAGTTTTCACGCAGACACCCACCGACCTGTTTCTTAACATGCTATTATTAGCTCGACCTGTATGGATCATATGGAATAACGGAATCTTTCAAAGTAATTGTCATCGATTTCAAGAGGTCTGATTAATATCAAAATTTACACACGTTTTAAGGCGCTATGACAGTACAATAATTTAATGATTTTATCCTAATATCTCGACCAAGATCAACAGGATAAAAAAATTACCGCAGTCTTTGTGCGCATTCGCCATTTCGTATAACTCGTTAGTAGAGTGAGTAGAGATTCTTTACTGTAGAGCTGGTAAACAAGGCAATTATATGTAAAATTGAAGTAGTTTTGTGAAAATGGCTCACAATCGCCTTAAAACACTGTTATCGTTATAAAATCTTTTTCATTTTCTATTCTATATCATAGAATTATAGAATTAGATAACGCACACGTTGAATTGCACTGTAGTTGAGGCGTCTTGTAAATTCGCTAAGCAAGATTAAAAAGAGGCAACAAATCGACATCTTTAGGTTCTTCATTTAACTTATTTCCCTCATTCAAACTAAAAACGATCAGTTTACAGGTATCATAAAAATTCACGTCCATGACGAAATTCAAAAATTCATAATACTTTCAAGAAGATTCTAAACTCAATAAAACTTATTAGGAGTATTAATTGGATTCATTCTAATGGGTCAGTGCAATATTAACACATTTGCTAAAACTGTTTAGGAGTTTCAATGGTTTGCTTCACGTTGAACATGAAACTTTTATTACTGACGAACTTGAATAAAATAAAATAGGGAACTCAAAATTTAATGAAACTCATCCGATATGTTAATTCAAATGTGTTGTTTCCACTTTCCATGTTTCCACTTCATGATTCCACACATTTCGAGTTCTTTGAAGTTTTCTAAGTAATGTTTAAAGTTTCAATAAAAACCAGTGAAAAATCTTCATTAAACAATTTTTCAACAAAATTTAATAACACTCATTCAAGGGCTCATTGACCTTCATTATCCAAAGAAACTTTGAGCTTCACCAGTCTTATGGGGTTAAGTCGTGTCCACAATGACATTCAAACATTTATAACAATTTCAAGAAAACTTTGAACTCAACAAAATTTATTTCAGAAGCTTCAACTTTGTTTATCATAATGAGCCGATGAAATTTCAAAGCATTTACTAAAACCGTATTTCAGTTTATGGTTGAGTTAATGGTTTGTTTTACGTTAAACACGAAACCTTCACTAATGACGAATTTAAATAATTCGAAAAAAAAAAATTAGAGAACTCAAAATTTAATGAAACTCATCAGACATGTTAATTCAAATGTCTGTGAAAATTCACTGAAGTTTCTACTTCTTGATTCCACACATTGCGACTTCTTTGAAGTTTTCTAAGTAATGTTTAGAGCTTCAATTTTAATGAGTTAAATTCAAGGGCTCACTGAGCTTCATTATCCAAAGGACTTTTGAGCTTCACCAGTCTTATGGGGTTAAGTCATGTGTCAATATTGAAATTCAAAAATTCTTAACAATTTCGAACTAGACAAATTTATTTCAAAAGTCTCAACTTTGCTTACGTTTTACGTAAAACCTTCATTAATGACGAATTTAAATAATTCGAAAAAGATTTTGAGGAACTTAAAATTTTATGAAACTCCTACGACGTGTACATTCTCGTGTGTGTAAAATTTCAGTGAAGTTTCCACTTCATGATTTCACAGATTTTGTCCTTGTGAAGTCATGTTTAGAGCTCTCATTGAAGATAAATTAAACACCTTCATTGAACGATTTTTGAGCAAAATTTAATAACGAAGGGGTGAGCAGAATGAACCTGCTGAGTGTGATATAGTATGAATTCGCTTAGTATGTCATTACCATTGCATGAAGTAAGTAACGTTAATACGTGTCATAAAATTTGCGTATCGAATTACATATGTTTATTCCATCGAATGCACATTTAAATTTTTCGAGTCGTCTCGGATTTCCCCCACGTGAAATCCCCCACAAAACCGAAATTTATGTCGCCCATCCGTCTAATGGGCATTATTTAGCGCCAATTTAGCGTGTCGAGGTTCGAACCCGAAACCCGAAACCTCCTGACCGGAACGGATCACCGGGACGTGACGTTTTGACACGAAACACACACTCACGCACCGACGCACGCACATGCGGTTTAGTGATTTCATTGCGTAGGAGGAGACGATAAAAATTAGGGTCGAAAATTAAAAAAATTCCCCGGGCGATCGATCAACCCCCTCGAGGATCCGTCCGTTCCTTCGCCGCGGCACACGCGTCCAGGATTGGAAACAGCTGCACCGGGAAGTGTTAAGGGGACGAAAACTTCACTCAAAAATCGCGATAGTGACGTGGGTGGGCTCCGGTGATTAAGAGCTTATGAAATGCGCACGGTACTTGTGAAAATCACCACTTTCGAGTGGCCCGAGCCCGCCACGTTTCTACGAACTCCGAGATTGACTTTTCGCCACTTGGGAGGTCCGCAAAATCCATTTCGCGTTTGTTTAAATCCTCGACGGCTTTTATGCCGATAAAAATTTACTGAAAAACCGAAAAAAATTCACCAAACGCCAAAATTAACGAAGCAACATTCCTGACCGTCAGGGCTCGGAACCTACGCGTATATTTATGCACACGCTGTGTAAAAAATATGTTAAAAGTATGCAACATATATAAAAATAAACATTTAGAGGCATAATAACTTAAACCCATCAATTAAACTATATTACAACCCTTTTTCTGTCCCAAATTTTTTAGAACTTACAATTTTACACTTGCATAACAAAGGGGGAAATTTAAATATTTTAGAAATCATGCAAATATATAGATTAAAGAAAAATCCTTCGCTATATGAGCAATTTTAGTTCGTTGAAATGCCTCGAGAAGTAATCAGATACACAATTCATTAGTACTCAAGTGCCATGTAGGTAATATGTTTGTCCCTACACACTGAGGGATTTATTTAAAATTTATGAGATTTAAATGATTGTAAGTACTTCTATTACTATGTACATCTCGAAAACAAATTACTTTTCTTTCCTTTTACACAGATTTTCTTTGCTGAGGATGAACGCTAGTCGCGTGAAATATATTCAATTTTATTTATTAAAAACCCTTTCTTATGTGGGATAAATAACGTAAAGCAGTTACGCAAATGTAAAATTAAATTAAATTGTGTAATATTTCTGTGCATATGTGCGGACGTGAAAACGAAATCCTATAAGTAATTGTATAAAAATTATATTAAATCTTAGTATTATTTAATTATTAATAAATTATTAATTTATTAATTTACTTAAAGTAATTAGTATAATTAAATTAAAAACGACAGGAAAACGACAAAGAGATGAAATGATAAAAAAACACGGTGTGAACATTTACAATTGTCATTTACTTTGTATTGAAGTCCCAACTGATTTGGCCATCCAATCTTTGTAATAGAGGGTTATTCATTGGTCCCTTTTAAAGATCTTGAGAGCGAAAACTGGCTTTATAAAGAAATGTTAGTAGATGAAAATGTGACAGGAAAGTGATATTTTGAGAGAATCTGTAGATTTTCGTAGCATTTTGAGCAAACCATTCGCCTCCTAAATGGCAGTTCGAGCAAATCTTTTGTTATAAGTGACATTTTGAGTAATGGTGCAATTTTTGCTAACTTTTTGAGTAAATATTTCATTTTTACAGACATTTTAAGCAAATTTGTAGCTCTAAACTTTAATATTCAGTATATCTTTTGATTTTTAGTGACATTTAGAATAAATTTTACGGTTTTTAATTGAGATTTTGAGCAAATAACGATTTTATTGAGATTTAACGTTCTAGGGGGACCAGAAATTTTTATTCCAGATTCTTTGTTGGATTCAAATTTAATCTTATTATTTGAAACGACAGTAAACCTCCCATAATTCACTCTGGGACAATTTTTTGTAGTTTAAGGTTCTAAAAGAACTTCCAAGAAAATGTATTCTATAAACTTAATACTATTTTAAGAGCAAGGTAGTATTGTATTTGATCTAGAGGTCGGTAAATTTTATTTTTATTTAGTAGATTTATAATAATACCAATTTAAAACAACAAGAAACTTCGATATATAAATCTTAGAAAACAAAGAGAAAATATACATCAAATATCGAAAATCACCAATGCAAGTGCCTGAAAATCATTACCTAAAGCGTGCCCTACGATACAGATGTAATACTAAATGTCCTATTTGTTTAAAATAAGCATATAATATAAACTTTATCAAGTTTACAAAACCGAAAATTAAGAAAATAAAAAATAAAAAGTGATTCTTTAAATAAGGTGTGTTGTAACAAAATATATTTTTTTTCTGATATACGTAAATATCTAACAGACGTGTTAGTGACGTCACATGTTAGTAAACCTTTATAGAATAAGCATAACAAAAGTTTCCAATTTTACTTGATACGTATGGCCCTTAGAAACCATTGTCGTTAGACAAGGTAAAACGATCTTCATTTTTTCGTAAACCTACAAAATTTCTACAAACTTTAAGAATCTATGATTTGAAAATCCTACAAAAATAAGGCGAGTATTTTAGAGATTGAAATCTGGAATGTTTATGGAAGTTTCAAACGTTTCAATATTAATTCTATCCTTAGAAATATCCAAAAATGTAGAAGGAAGATTACTGAGGTCCTTCTAAACCCTTTACCATTTAAAAATGCTTCCAGAGGGAATCCAACGAAGATTTAATCAAAGTCTGGAATACAAACGTTCTCCTAGAACCTCAAAAAGACCGAAAGCGCCTTACCATAGAATTTAAAAGTGTCGTGGAAAGAACTTTTCTACTATTTATTATTAATGTAGTTATCTGTAAACGTGACATTTCCCTCAATCCCGTAAATCTCCCGTTTTCTCATTTCGCTGACGAAGTGCGCGGATATATACATTCAAAAATACGATCCTGGATGTGTGTGTGTGTGTGTGTATATCGTTCGACAGGGATAACAAACGGCCCGGAAAAAAATGAGAAAAATTTAATGTCGTAGGTGCGCTCTAGGGAAATACATTTCCTCGGCCCTTTCCCGCATTTTCCGCATTTATCAATCGAAATTGACTTCAATATAAAATAAAACGATTGGCTTTTGCATAACGGCTCATATCTCACCGAAATGGGAAAGAGTATATCGGGTTTCTTCGGGCGAGCAGAGATTTAGATTCCCCGACGAAATGGAAAAAGCTTTCGGTGCACGACTTTTCTCCTCTCAATTTTCCCTTTTTTCTCCTTTATTTTGTTTATTACACCGAGAGGAGGATCGACGGAGAATTGTTTTTAATGCCAGTTGAAAAACAGTGTCGCAATTCCCTTCCCTCGATAAATTAATTACTCAAATTAAGATAGCAGCTTGTAAATATTTACAGATTAATTTGTGAATCGGGATTAATTAAACCAGTTCCAGTAATTACTTTATCTTGAGATACAATGCAATCTTCATAAAGGTCAGCATTAATTAAGCACAGGGTAGATAATTAATTAAAAGTTATGAGAACATGATAATGCCGAATATCATTAACATACATGTTCGTTCGTCGAATTTCGCCAATTAAAGGATGACTTGTACATTTCGAAACGATTTAAGGCCACACTTTGGTTAAAAATAAAAGCAATATGACTTAAGTTACTGATCCGGATTACTTAATGAAATTAGGCGATTGGCAAGTTAAATTAACATCGATGCTAAAAATAAATAATGAACGAAGCTGTGCAAAATATCTATTACCTAATGCACATATCAAACGATTCCATATGATGAATTGAATTATTAAAGTTAATGGATTACTTGTTTAAATAAATATTTTGTTTCAACGCGAAATATAAGGTTTATTTCGTTAATGAAAATTTAAGTAAACAAAAATTAATGCTGAGGGCAATAAAACAATTTTTCTGTAATATTGTGTATATGTAATAAAAATCGTTTAATTCTTGGCAAGCTCCATTTTTGCAGGCCTTTGAAATTTCAATAAATCTTTTATAGCTCCCGTATAATTACAAGCAGTAACGAAGCACTTAATTTTGAAGAGAAGTACGATTTTATTGCTCCACCCCTTAACGAGAAAATTGGGATAATTTGACTTAAGGCTTAAGCCACATTCGTATCTTCGGAACCAAAGGAGGTATCGACATGTACAAAAAGGCATATTTTATTGCTGACGATAGGTACCGGTAGAGTACTTCAAAAAACACCCCTTCGACCCTTAGCACATTACTCACCCCCGAAATAAAAGAAAAATCGTAAAAAAATATTTTTACTAACAACAGCTTGGACTACTTAGCGCCACTAAATTGCTTAACTTTAAAGCAATGTACGATTTTATTGCCCCACCCCTTAGCAACAAAGGGGATAATCTGACTTAAGACTTAAGCCACATCATCCACATCCATACCTCTAGAATCAAAGGAGGTATCGACATGTACAAGGCGTCATATTTTATTGGTGATTTTTGCTCACGATAGGGACTTGTGACGAATTCCCAAAACCACCCCCTTACAAGTACTCGCCCCCAGAAAAAATGTATTCCTCCTAAATATAGTTTGGGGCTTGTTTTGCTCTTTGCGTAAAGTACGATTTTATTGCTCCATCCCCCAGAAAAAGGGGATGATCTGACTAATGGCTCAAGCAACATTTTATATTTTAGATTCCAGAAACTGAATCATCATTTAAGATAATGGCTTTACATACTCGTATCATCACGCCTAAGGAGTATGTGGGGTGTCCCTAGGTGTGCTCTTGGGATTGGATAAATATTTTAATAAATTATTTTTCTACTGAAGAAACAGATTTTTCAGGTAACTACGAATCAAATTGTTTCAGAAAATTAAGTAGGCATACACAACAATTATTTAAACAATGGCCATGTTTCATAGAAGAAGGGAGATGTGCAATTAATGACACCATCATATGAATTTTCTTTCATTCAAAGGAAATTACAATTATTCTCTTTAATCAAATTTATCATCGAATTGTCCACGTAATCATTAAAAAATTTTGAAATGGTACGTCAGGAGCAATTTTATGGACTTCTTGGAAATATTTAATAACGACGCATTATGTTGACTGTGGATGGAGTATGAGGTGCAGGTAATTAACAAACAGTATCACAATCTAAGATCTTTTCTCAAAATTGCTCTAACAGTCTAATTACTTCATATAACATGTTGCTCATTAAGATCCCTAAACTCCTTAAAATCCTTCTGGTTGTAACTGGCTAGATTGAGATAAAACCATTGATGTTAATAAGCTTGTGATTAGAAAATTACACCATAACTGTCAAAATTGTGTTTGTTTACTTGAATTGAATAAATTTTCGTAAATTAACGTTGGATTTCAGTAATTACCGAGCTTTGCCCAATATCTCTTGCGTTTATCGAAAGAATTGCTAGAAAATCTCTCAACAAACGTCAAAGATAACCTCGAAACGCTTAAACCGAGTTATTTATTAATCGGCATCTAATATATTCCATGGAATAAATCAAACGGCGCGGAGGGCAGCGCCCAGATAAGGCGCGTATGTTAACAACTTTCTAAAATTTGTTGTACACGATGTATCTACCAGATATATATCTCAATATTGGAGAGATAGCCGGGAGAAGAGGTCAAGAGATGAGCCACCATTATTCATCTAACACGACCGTTCTAAAATCATTAATGGCTAATTATCTCGGAAAAAAGATGATTAATGACGGCGATAGCTCTTGCTTTTATTACATCCGTTATTAATATGTTTTTGAGTGTTATTGGTATTGACTTCGACCTGTAAGAAGATAACGTCCGATACTGACGGTACAAGAAACCCATAATACGACATGGATTTATGTTGGCATTGCAAATAAATTAATTACTCGAAAAAGAGTACCTTTAACCAGTCTCGGTAAAAATTTAATTGTTCCCTCTCCTCCCCGTATAAAATATTCCTAAATCGGTCGGTCTTCGGTAGGTAAAATCTGTCGCATATGTCGAACATCTTTTCTTTCCCTGTTTCTCTTACGTTTCGAAAAATTCCACTTAACACAATCTTATCGGCAATTTATTAGAGAATGCATCTGTTCTATTCTGGGAAAAAATACGTTGTTTTCGGGGCTTTTTTCGCAGTTTGAAAGGAGGTGACAAAAGGCATGTCGCGCTTCAAGGAAAAAAAAGAGAGAGATCGAGACGAGGACCGGGGATCCCGAATCCCATAGTTAGCAGATAATAAATAAAGGAAGCTAAAAAGGTGTGTAAGTGGTTAGTGCGATAAATCACTGGGGCGAAAGTAGAAACAAGTCGTCAAGCGTAGGTGCTCTGCACATTAATTATTGGTACTTTGATGCCAAATAATATATCGTAAGAAGACTTGAAGTAAAATGAATGGATTTGTCTTCACGACGTTTGAAGTTTGCTTTACTTTGTTCGTCAAAAAGTTGAATATATGTTGTAAACGACAACGTCGAATCAATTCAATTAAAGGAAATATCAGAAAAGAAGCACCGAATAATTTAAATTGCAAGGAAAACAAGCGGTTCTTTGAAAATAATTGAAATCACTAACCATTAGAAGACTCGAAGATTCTTCCTGTTTGTTTTGCTTCGAAGTTGCCCCTCATTGCAAGATTAACACTGCTCGTCTTCCTGCCATTAAATGATGCCCGCCATTGCAAATACGTACCTGAAACAATAAGGAAAACGTTAATGACGCTGAAAAAATAAAATTAATTCAAAAAATAACTCAACTTACAAACATCTGCTACTCTCTTATAAATCTGCCCTTATCTGAAGTTCTATGCCATTGCCGACGATAATACTCACCTGGAAAAGAAAGTACAGACTTATTAACAACAGGTAACGAAGCCAGGAAAATAAATTTTTCAGGGGAAGTTTTCGCTTCTTAAAAGTGTAAAAATTTAAAAGTGTGCTACCGTGGAAATCTTTTTGTAGCTTCAACTCTTAGGTACAATTTTTAAAGTTTAAAGGGTGTTTTGTTGTGAATTTATGGGGAAAAATGTTTTCGTGTTCTATTAAATACGTGTTGTATATCTGGAAAATGTGTGTCCATTAGGTATAATGGCATCCCTTTTGAAAAGTACTAGAACCCCTTAAAAAATGTTTAAACATGAAAAACCTGATTTTCATTTAATAATTGGTAAACAGGGTATTTCTCAAATAGTTTTCATGTGAATATGTGGGGATTTTCATTATTTACATTTAATTTTATACATAACATCCCATATTCTCTCTATTGTCATCCCCTATTCAAAGAAAGTTCTTTTTATTGTAGTGAAATTTACATAGATAAAGAGAATTTCGTTAAATAAAATTTGTTCCACGTACTCTCCTCTACAATACACCTCTGTTGCATTTTTCTCTCAAACTCACCCTTGGAGGTAAAAAAATGCCTAGCGCAATTTTTGGAAATGAAATTTTTGGAACTGATTTTAAAAACCTAAATTCTAATTATCCATCACCTGCAATTAACCCCTATTATTTTTTAAGGGTTGCAGTAGTTTTAAGGGGGATGTCATCATACCCAATCGACGCATATTTTCGAGATCTACACTTTTTCCATTTAGTCGAACTCGAAAAAAATTTCCCCAAAAACCCAAAAATTTAATTAGAAAACACTTTCTAATGTTCTCGCCCCTATTTTCACCCCATAATGGCAACAAAACGCCCCCTGAACCTATGAGCAAAAATGTAGCTGAGAGTTGAGGCGACGAAAAAATTCATGACGCCACGTGAAAAAATGAATAGTTTCCTCGGAATTCGCTTTTGAATATTCAACCCCTATTGGGGATGGAAAAACGTAACAATCGGGGGGTGTGGCTGAGAACAAAATTCTAGAGAAAATTTTCTCCCCATATTACGTAGATTTCTAATATAGCTGTAAATCGCACCCTTATTTATTTGTGAATTTAAAAAAAATCAATATTTGAACATTTTTTTAAGGGTGAAGAAACCATTTGAAGAGAAATTGCGCTATCCAAAATCGACTTGTGCAACTTCTAAATTGATTTAAAATTTTACGACTTTTTCCTGAAGAGTTATTTCGAAAAACTGATTTTACCCTTTACCCTCTAAATGAACCTCCACGCAAAAAATGTTAAATACTAATGAAATTAAAACCTTCAGGAGTAAAAATCGTTAAGGCAGAGAAAGCGAAGGGTTTACGTTTTCGCACCAATCCACGCATCATCCCCTAAAAGTTGTCCTAACCCCTTAGAGTCACGAAAACTCAATTCAGCTTTCCAAAATATTTTTTGTTTTTCCGTATTTTTGACGACATTACATTGTATCATTATGACAACATGATTCAAAATTCTCTCAAAAATTCAGAATAAGATGTATGCTAAGGGTTAATGAACATACCATTTGACAATGACACGTCGGCATGAAACCCTCTGCTACAACTGCCACTTCCGTCAAAATGTCCACCACACTGTCACTAACTGAAACAATAAGAAGTAAAATATTAAAACCATTAAATCATAAGAAAGCAAAGAACATTAATTCAAAAATAATTTTAAAATTCACTTTTATAAGACATCAGTAGGTTCAATAGTTAATGAAATAACCAAATAGCTAAAATATAAGGGGGTAACTTATGGGTTTTTCCCAAAGAAATCTAACAGTAGCCTTAAATATATATCTCAGGTACTGAAATACAATTCTACCGGTTAAATACTGATCCGAAGGTTACCTTTAATCGAAGGTTAGAACATGTATGACTACACTTAACAAGAGGGGTTGAAACAAGAAAAAATGTAATTACCTTGTCAAATAATAAACAAAAGAATATTTAAGGCATCCCATAATGGAATGATCGATGTTCAACTGACGGTTAAATTGAACGGAAGGATTAAAAATCGAGATAATTGAAAACAAAATGAATAATTAATGAACGTGTAAGTTTTGACAAAGGCTTACTAACGCCGTGAAAACTACTAAAAACGTCACTAGTTGTCTTAATCAAAAGTTAATTTTAACCGAAGGTTAGACAGCTAACAAGTGCGGAGGAAATGCGTTCTAATCGCATGAAAGATTAGTCATAATCCATATTTGAGACGACCCATGACAGTACGTCCGATGTTTAACCGACGATTAAATTTAACCGATGCCTTGAAAAAAAATATTGAATAACGACGGAAAAGAGAAAACTAAAAATGTTTTGCACGGTCTATGAAATCTTGATATGTCTCGAGAAATTGCAAAGATTATAAGCGAAATATAAAATAAATGTTTTTAAATAATTAAATGAAAGTTTTCCATGGCCCCAGCGAAAGTTTTAATTTAAAATATAAGAGAGGCCTGAAATAAAAATCGTATAAAATTCTTTTGTTTTTGTGTGTGTGAGTCATCAAGTCAGAGCCAGCGTCTAACAAGATTTTAAAAAAGCGAAGGACGAGGAAGAGAAAACAGAGGAAAACAGTTTTGGCTATCTGGATAATTAGGCGACCTTATGATTCCCATATCATTACAATCGTAGGGTCTCGAAAAATGAATCATAAGTTAAATTAGTTGTTTAATTTATAACCGAATTAATTTAAATGATTTAATTAATATCTTGGATTAATTGAATTAATATATACGTAATTAGTAATTACAGTTACGGTACGGGAAAATATTTGAAGGATTCAGGGATAAAATCTGAAGGAAACAGGGATAAAATAAATGCTTGTGGAAAAAATCCCATGAAATGGACCCTTCATTTGATAAATTTATTCCTAAACGTTACTAGCTCTAACTTAATAGACTAAGTATTTAGTTTTGAAAAGAAATGAAGCAAATATACTATTTTTTAAAATTATTTCGCCATAATCGTAACCACGGTCACTTGTAAAGTCTATGTAAAGTGTCAAATAAAAATATTACTTAAGGCAATTACTTACGCACTCCCGCATGAAAATATAAACCGTTCAAGACGAAAGACGGACACGAAATAAAAATCATTTAAATATCGTAAGTGTAAATTCATTTACTTTTCGAACCGAGCGCATCACAAAAAAAACTGTAAAAGTAAGAGAAAAACATTCTAGCAAAAAAACGGAAAGAAGTTTCGAGTAACTAGTCGAAGCGATAACAGAATTTAGGACAAAAGAATCGGTGTTTAATTTAATTTAAGAAATGAAATGTAAATGTAGTAGCGAAATATGCAATGCCCAATAGATGTAGTAATAGGTAGATTTAAAAAAAAATTAATAATGAACTTACTTATGCTAGTAAAATTGTGAATGTGTATTGCTTTATCTCTCGTTGATTAATATATTAGTATTTTATTATAAATAAATTGATTCATGTGGCTAACCAAATAACTAACTGTGAATATATCGACTTGTCAGTTAGATTTAATTAGAAATTAATCAGTTTCGTAATAACATGTAAATTCATAAAATATGATGGGAACTTCCACTTAACAGACCTACGATTAATAATTTTCGAGTGAAAACGAGTACATAAAATACAAAAATTCGTAAAAAATTAACTGATACTTCAATGACTTTGAAATCAACAAATGACATTTGTTATAATATGGGTTTATAAGTAGTTTTAATTTAATATACTTGGTACTTTTTCAGTTATACACATGTTAGTTGGATGGTTCACAAGAGATCAATATTGGAGTAGTAAGTGACTTTTAGGAATTTAAAAAAAGATAACTGAAGCTTCAAACTTTCCAATAATCACACATTTTTTGACATTGACACAAAACGTTTGTAACGCTACAGTTTAACAGGTAGTAAAGTTTCAATCCTGATAACCCTACTTATTTATGCGCTATAATTGTCTGTATCGATATTGGAGGATATCACATCTGGCTAATCGAGGTTCAAAAATTCATAAACAATTAGCTAAAACTCTAATTACTTGGGCATTAACAAGGAATAATGGAATAGTACTACAAGTACTGATACAGTTATAACTGTTTAAAAGCTGTCACTTAAACTGGTACATAAAAATGAATTTCTGAAACTCTTATAAAACCTAACTGAGACATCAATATTTTTGATTTTACACAAAAGTTTCATTTCATTTTTAGCCATTTTTGGCACTTTTCTTCAAACGTATATGAAAATCGAAGATAGCCAAGTTGTAGGTTTTGATGTCCTTTTTCAAAAACCGTTTGAAAAATTAAAATCGGCCCACCTCAGTTAATACGCCGAATTTTTCAAAATTTCGGTGTATATTGTTAATAACGTAATTGTGCAAAAACTATTCATCCGATAGCATCCAACTTTTGCATAAATAAAATAGACATAATAACCAAACATTTCACGCAACATTAGTGCTTCAGCTTTAAACTGGGCAAAGCTGTGAATTTTTGAAAAAGGGTCCATTTCAACGGTTTTTCCTAGTTTTCTCGGTGAAAAAGGCTCCGATCACCTTTTAGAAACGCTCATTTTGAAGGTCTTTTGATTCTCTACAAAACGTTTGTACAATGGTTCCGTTAGTAATTTTCACGCTATGGTGAAAAAACCGAAAAACGACCTAATTTTTTTACATTTTTATTGTTTAAAAAACGCTAAAGCTCAGATTTGTCCAGATTTTGGGTTTTTATAATCTTCGATCCATTTTAAACAACGTTTGTTGGTCCATCTGCTGGTAAATTTTATCTTTCAAAAAAAAAACAGAAACTTTAAGAAATAGGCTACAAAGAACATATACATCTTCTGAAGTATGGGACTGACCTCTTGACGTACTTCAGGAATAAAGAGTGATAAATAGAAAATTCCCTGCCGGTTTTTATTACGGGTATTTAGCTCGTTAAACAATTTAAAAGGCCTCCAATTAGCGATTTAAGCGTACCGCGCGCACCGATCCGGATCTCTCTCCCTGGTCCGGGCGCGTTATCTGCCTTCTATCGGGACCGTTTAAAAATGCGGAGAATTAACCGAAAAACGACAAAACGAACAGAATTCCCTCCCCATTGACCACTTAATCACACCGAAGCATCCATCCGAGAACGGGATTTTTTCTTTCTGGGAATGGCGCGTAATCTGATATGTTGAGGTCTTGAAGGCCTTAAAATTAATGTTTATGCCCGAGCTGGATCGTCCGTCTCTCGCCATACAACCATCACACGGCCTTTATCAAGATGTTCACTTGTTTAATGGGCCTCGTTGCGTTTCATTTGTTAGTTTAACTAGCCAACTCCGACTCGTTCCTAATTTATTGCCGGCTAATTGCTACGTTTCGGATTTTAATAAAGCGGCAGCGGAGCTTCGCCGTAATTTTCGGAGGTTACTACTATTATCGCTGAAAAAATAATAAATACCACGTATAAAAGCTTCACCTAACGCTGAGGAACGAGGAGGGGGCTCGCGTGGATTTTTACCCCTGAATTACGCCACAGCCCGTCGCACACCCGCGTTTTTCTCTGCACAAGAATTATTTCACGTTAGATTTACGACGTGGGGAATGTGATCAAGAAGCTGACAATACGTACGTAAATTGGACTAATATTTATTGCGATTGAGTAATCGAAAACATAATCTGCAAGTGGGCGTAATACTTGTACGACATGTTATAATTACATTTTTTAAACTGGGATCGATGAAGGGGTAAGTGAGAGATTTGCAAAAATTAAAATTGCGTAATGCTTAGATAAGTTTGTTACACCTTTAAAAACATCATGCTTAAGGTCATATTAATACGTACGCAGTTTCTTGGATCAAAAATATAACCTTAAAACTACGTCATGAGCAATTTATCTCATACAATTACTTACCCTCAACAAATAATCACATGTAAAGCAACGCAATTGTAAATTTACTCTTATTACAGAAATGTAATGCTTCAAGCAAAATTTTGGCTTCTCCGACAAAAAGCAGTAGGATCTAAAGGCTGTGAAGGTTATTTGATTTGGAACCCAGCAAAATTTCCCAAAACGGGCCAATTACTGTATTGATATGCCACTGAATGAAACTTCTATAGTCTTTCAGGCATGATTCAGGCATTCAAATAAATAAAATCGAAGCGAAAGAGGTTCTAAATGCCATTTGAGACCGTTTAATGCCGTTAGAGAAGTTGTTAACAAAACATCGCAAATCATTCTTTTGTAAAATGTATACACTCCACTAATGTGGAGTTATATTATTTTTCTTAAACATCTAAATTTTCTTTTCAAAATTTTAGAATACTTTAAATAATTTTTGCAAATTTTCGGCAGGTTTGGAATCTTTAGGTAAACGTGGAAAACACATTCAATAATAGGAATAGTTTAAAATTTTCTGGATATAACCTGGAATCATAAGTATTTTCCAGTACTTTTAGAACAATTCCAACCATCTTCCATAGTGGAACCATTATGTAACATTTTAGAACAATTTCAAAATTGTTTAGAATTTTAGAAACAAAAATTTAGAACAATTTCAACCATCTTCCATAGTGGAACCATTATGTAAAATCTAAAATACGTGCAGTTTTGTTGAAATCTTTTAAAATTTCAGATGTCTGTATAGTCTACAATATATTTACCGAAAATAGAATAAAAAAGAATTTTCCAAAACGTATGAGAAGCGTATAAAACGTTTATTTAGATCCACATTGTAAATGTATTCTAGATTTCATAGGCATCTATAGAAAACTTGGAACAACTGAGGATGTTTTTGGAGAACTTTAGTTGATTCTTAGAGGCACTTTCTATGTAGATTTGATAAAAATTCTCCAACTTTTTAAAAATAAATTTAACCGCATCATGGATTTTAAGGGAACATTATAGTTCTAACACGTTTCGAACATAATTTAAAAATCGTTACAGGTAATGCATACAGGGAGAGAAAATAGTGCTATTGAATCGCTGTGTGTTTACATCGAAATGGAAAACCCCCTTCCTAAATTACTTGCATACAACAACGGCAAATATTACTGGTAACACCACGTTTGACATTACCGTACCTAATTAATTATTACTCACGTATTACGGCATAATTCCCTAATTGTCAGTACTTTCGACATCCCCAACAATTACTACCCCATTAATTAACCCCCTGTTCCCCCTCGCTTTTCTCGCTATCGAGAGAGGGGATAGGACCACCCCGTTAATCCCGCCCTATCGATCACGGGCGTCTCCATGGCGACGCTCCCGGTTTCCATGGAGACGGCGCCAGCATCCGGCGCGTCCCGACGCCCGAACGGGCGACGTTGCCCCGCTCCTCTTCTTCCCCCCGAGAAGCGGGAATTTACGACGGAAGGGCCGTAAAGTTAATGAAATATCTTTCACGTCGATAACGAGGTGTATCTGGTTTCCTTTCTTTTTCTCTCTGTCTTTTTTTTTGGGTAATGATCGTGTCGCTTTCTAAGCGCCTTTTTGTGTTCCATTACGACATAAAAAAATCCATAAAATTGGATTTAACGGGCGCATAACCGGGCACGTTATTGGCCCCGGAGGAGTTCTGTCATGTAAATTAAGACGTTTCCGTGATATCTCCGACTGGTGGTAATTAACGAATTTTGAAACCTAATGCCTACATTTATTAAATTAAAAATTAATGTGCTATTTGATGCATAATGTGGGCAGTATATTAGATATAAAGTTTTAGTGTTGTGTTACAACGAAAATATTAGCTTTCGGAGTTGTTGCATAGAAATTCTTGTAATCAATAAGCGGAGATCCCATATTAGGCTGTATCTAAGAGTATCTTGTATCAAGGGGAAAGTATTTTTGAAACCTCAAGAAGTTTGTATGACTTTGAATGTTCATTCGATAATATAATTTCGTTACATCTGTTAAAGACACAATATGTATATTTAATTAAAAATTTTTATTTCTACTAAATTGTTCAAAGTGTTTCCAACGACCGTTACTAAATTTTTGTCAGGGGTTCGTAACTATTGTTGTAACTATTTCAGTGCAGTTTTCTTTACAATTCTGTTTCATTAACTTCGTTCAGTTCTTTCACCAATGAAATCCACCTAAATATCTAAAATTGTTGTCTGACATTTGTGTGACATTTAGCGCTTTACTTAACATTATTTGTCATATTCGCCGCTTGCCTTACGACGTTACTTTATCGGATTCCTAACGAAACATTACCTGCCATTTATAGCTTCAACCGTCGTTCATCAAAACTGTAACGCCATGCTTCTTTCCACCATTGGTTTAAACTTTGATACCGAAAGGTAAAATTTAAACTATTTCTTGCATAACTAACTTGAATTGTAATCTGTGAGTAAAGTTCTTAACTAATATGCAATATATAAGTTGCCAGGCAATTATCAAACGTTTTATTGTTACAATTAACCGAGCGATCCCCACTCAATGGAATTTTTGAGCATTCCAGGAAACCAAATGGAAAATTCTAATAAACATATGGACCTAGTCCAGGATTTTCTCTCAAGCACACCCAAAGAAAGTCCCAAGCAATTCTAGTCAATGGAACGTCCCACGATTCCAAGAGTCCTAATAGAAAATACGTTCCAAGATTCAAACTACTGATATATGTGAACCCAGTCCACGATTTTCCCTGGATCACACCTGAGGAAAACCTCAGGACAATTCTAGCCAGTGGAATTAATTAAACAAAAGAATATAGTCTCAAGGAAAGTCCCAAGCAATTCTATCTAGCCAATAGAAGGATTTAAGGATTCCTGAAATCCTAATGGAAAACCGTTTCAAGCTTCAGCCTACTGATATATGTGGACCTAGTTCAAGATTTTCCCCGGAACACACCTGAGGAAAACCTCAGGACAATTCTACCCAATGGAACTTTCCGGGATTCCAGAAGTCCTAATGAAAAACGTTCCAGACTGTTCGAGCAAATTAAACATAAGAATCACTCCAGAATTTTCTCTGAAACAGACCTAAAGAAAGTATCAGGGCAATTCTAACCAATGGAACCCGTCCAGAGATTTTCTTTGGAACAGAGGTAAAGGATGTGTTTTTCCCAGAAAAAATCCCTGGGTAATTATGGCTCATGGAAATTTCCAGGATTTTTTCAGAAAATGATATAATGCAACATCAATTCCAAACTGATTTGAGTTAACTTCTCTCGAGAACTTCGTACAGGATTTCCTCTGGAACACACCCAAGAAAATAGTTATTCCAGAAAAATCTCCAGAGGAATTATAACTTCAATGAAACACACTGATCTAGATGGAAAAGTAAATGGTATATACGATGGAGAATATTCGACAGGAAGAAGGTGTCATCTATGACATCTTTGTATATTTAATAATATTATGTAATAATTTTAATTAACTCTAAATTCAAAAGGAGAAGGTACAGTAAACATTTTCGTTATTTATCGGATATTGAAAGGCTTAAAGTGAGACTGGAATTAAATATTTGTTCTTTAGTGGGATTAAGTATATAACTTTTTTCGCATAGATGGTGGTAATGCAGTTTTATA